>PVJN01019477.1:0-37339 GCA_004026805.1 Lasiurus borealis | reverse complement strand
ACCATGTGAAGGGCCCCGTGGCATTAAGGCAGCCCTGCAGCTCCCAGCCAGGAGCCTGTCACCTCTGTTCCCCACCCCTGTCCTCAAACAGAGCTTCCTGTCTGCTGGCTCTTAGCAGTGATGTCTTAAGCTCAAATGAGTCCACCTTTTGTGTCTGTCTGGTCTCAGTACCTTGTCTAAGATTCAGGGGTGTGGGGCACGGGCCCTGCTTAGAGATGTGCTGAGGCGATGCACCAGCTGCAGCCTCAAGGGTGAAGCCCAGGCCCTTTTTCAAGGGTCTGTGTCACTTGCCTTCAGGCAGACTGCCCAGACAAATCTTTGCTGGAAGGACTGCTAGAAACAGGATAGGGAGAGGCAAAGGGAAAAGCAGCGCACAGTCAAGGAAGAAGACAGACAGATTAGAATACAAGTCAGATTATAATGCAGCCTTGAGAGAGATGGCTGAGGTATCTTCCCAGGAGATCAGAGAGGGCTTTCAGAGAAAGAAGAAGTGGCATTTGACTTGATCTAATCTCACCTGGCCTGTTCGTACTCATAAGACTCACAGTCACAAAGAACCAGGGGATAGTAATTCAATACATATTTCGTTAAATACAAAAGATACTCTGGTGCGTATAAAGGACTCTCATTTCCATGCCCTGGAAAGACAATGTCTAGGGGAAACAGAGAATAAAGAGGATGTAGACAAAGAACGACAAGCATTTTGTTTGTGTATAATCAAAAGAAGTCTCACCAAATGCTATTAAAAATATTAAGCTAACATCAATCCACTTTTGAAAATCATAAGCAGCTTTCACTACATGAGAGATGTTTGAAATAGGCAAAGTTACTGGAACACCGCTTAATATGTCTTAGGTTGTGTTCCCTGCAAAAGCAGACTCAAGACAGGCATTTGGGTTCAGGTAGTTTAACTGAGAGTGATCTCAGGAAGCACAGGACAGGCCCAACCAACTTTGGTGCTACCAGAGAAAGCTCCAGAGAGAAGAGAGAGATGCAAGAGCTTAAGGTTAGAACTGTCCCCTGGGTTGAACTTGGATGGGCTGAGGGGATCCAGAGGGTCTGCTATAATCTCATAATCAGTATAAAACACTCTACACAAATGACTGCTTACACAATTTTTAACCTCTAGTTTGGTTGTCACAAAGCATTTCCTGGTGTTATTAACGTGTCAAGGTTAAAAGTTCTCCCTGGGGTGTTTCTGAGTGTTAGAGGTATAATTTTGAATATCTTTGAATTACCTAATAAAAACAGACCAACTAGAGAATCCAAGAAGGCTGCATAGGTAAACACCTGAACTTGCTGCCTCGCACAACCATTTCAAAACTACAACTAAAAGACAAAACAGGTATCATCCAAAACCACAGGAAGACTGGCTGAGTGGAAATTATGTAACTAGAAGGAAAGAGAAAAGCACACTGAGACTCAGTGGGGGTGCGGTGGTGCAGAAGTGGAGTGCAGAGGTACGGAGGCACACACGCAAAAGGGTTGGCAACTGAGTACTCTGTTGTCTTTTTCAATAGCATTTGGTGAGACTTCTTTTGATTATACACAAACAAAATGCTTGTCCTTTGTCTACATCCTCTTTATTCTCTCAAAAGGCCCTGGTTGAGTAGCTGTTTCCCCTAGTGCCCGACTGCTCTGCACTCCAGTCCTAGGCGAGACTCTGGGGACCCAGACTCATATGGAGAGAAACTGGACTGTCTGGCATCAGGCAGAACTCAAGGGCAGCTTTCTCTCAGAGGTGCTTGCAGCAATCATTGTTCCTGCATGGTGCCATGGGACACAGACACGGGACCTCTTCCAGGCAGGGTTGACAGTCAGCCATTGCTGTTTGCTCAACCCTGGTGATTCCCTGTGACCCAGCCCCGCCCAATTTACAACCTCACCCAAACTGTGTGCAGAGGCTTTTGCATATGAATGCCTTGGCCATTTGCAATCTGAAACCTAACACACTGCAGCTGGATCAAGGAGCCCCAGAGCCTCCAAAAGAAGACCCAAGGCTTGACAGCACCTTGCAATGCTTCACAGCTGGGCCCCATCTGGGCATCTCCAAACCCAAACAAAGAGAAAGAATCTGCAGATCTCTCTGTAGCTCCTGCTGGGTGGCTTCTCTCCTTGGAAACCAAGATCCAGTGTATCCAGTAGTCAGAGAGAGACAATCCAGACTACAACTCTTCAGATCCATAAGAGACGTACTCAGAGGGCAGATGCAGTGAGCGCCAAAGCCCCACTGAAGCAAGTCTTGCCTCATAAGGTGTCTCTAGCACAGAAGTTCTCCCATCATAGACACAACTGATCCTCCCAGCCACTGGCCTCGAGGTCAATTTTTCCCAGTGATAGTAACAACACTTAAGGCTTATCTACAACAAGACTGTATACACAGCCCACAAAGGGGTGCACTAAGAGTGTCCACCTCAGGTAATTAGGGAGGCTGAGCCACTGGACCCTATAGGACACCTAGCACACAAAACCATGCTATCAACACAGGAAAGCAGCCAAAATGTGGAGACAAAGAAACAGGTCACAAATTAAAGAAATGGAGGAAAGAAAACTATTGGATATAAAGTTTAAAACTGTGGTTATAAGGTTTTTCAAGAATTTTCTAGAAAAGGCTGATAAATTTAGTGAGACCCTTGAGGATATGAAAAAGGACCAGCTAGAAATTAAGCATATACTAACTGAAATAAAAATATTAAACAGAGACCTAACAGCAGACCAGAGGAACGCAAGAATCAAATCAAAAATTTGAAATACAAAGAAGCAGAAAACACTCAACTGGAAAAGAAAAAAGAAAAAAAGAATCCAAAAATGTGAAGATAGTGTAAGGAGCCTTTGAGACAACTTCAAGCATACCAATATCAGAATTATGGGGGTTCCAGAAGGAGAGAGAGAGCAAGATATTGAAAACCTATTTGAAGAAATAATGACTGAAAATAGACTTACAAGTCCAGAAAGTGCACAGAACCTCAAACAAAAGGAATACAAAGAAAACCACACCAAGACACATCATTAAAATACCAAGAGCAACTCCCATGGACATCAAGTTAATGTTGAGACAGGAATCCAAGATGGCAGCATAGGTAAATACCTACACTGCTGCCTCGCACAACAATTTCAAAACTACAACTAAAAGACAGAACGGACATCATCCAGAACCACAGGAAAGCTGGCTGAGTGGAAATTCTAAAACTAGAAGGAAAGAGAGGAGCTCACAGAGACCCAGAGGAGCTGCAAAAAGCTGAGGTACAGAGACTCATGCATGGAGAGAGGGGGTGCCGGAGAACCTGGCTGGCTGTCTCTGGCAGGAGGGAGATGTAGACTCTCAACGGCATTGAACCCCTTATCCTATGACACTAAACCCCAGATCCAGCCGAAACTCATACAGGGGGAGTTTGGACTGTGAAAAGGGAGAAGTGCAAGGAAATTTAGGGGAGTCGCAAAAGATCAGAAGTCTGGTGATGCGCACGGCACTGTGTGCAGACGACCAACTGCTGATTGTGCTGCTGGCTTTCATGAGCGGGCGGGAGACAGACCCTCCCAACTGTGCCACTTCTAACTCCACTAAACCCCAGTTTTGGGCGAAACCCTGGGGACCCAGACTCACATGGTCCCAAAGTGCAGAGGAGTTGGAGGGGCAGCAGTTTAGAGGCACTGTGAGAGAGCACGTGATGTGCACGTGACCGCTCCAGCGATTACCCAGTCACCTGAGACTCAGGGGCCATGGAGGGCGGGACCGACTGGAAGGCAAGCTCCTCCATTAAGCCCTAAGACTCCACCCATCCCAAGCTCAACAGAAAGGCTTTTGCAGTTTTGCAACTTTTGTATCATAAGGCTGAATCCAATACAGAAGTTCTCCTGGCATAGTGAAAATGCCGAGACAAGGGAAGGAATCACAAACAAAAGAAATGGAGGAAAACAAATGACTAGATATAGAGTTCAAAACCAGTTATAAGGTTTTTCAAGAATATCCTAGAAAAGTTGGATAAAGTTAGTGAGACCCAAGAGGAGATAAAAAAGAACCAACTGGAGATGAAAAAGAACCAATTAGAGATGGAAAAGGACCAACTAGAGATGTAAAAGGCCCAACTAGAGATGGAAAAGGCCCAACTAGAAATTAAACATACACTGACTGAAATTAAAAATATTATACAGAGAGCTAACAGCAGACTAGGGGAAGGCAAGAATCAAGTTAAAAATTTGAAATATAAAGAGTCAGAAAACACTCAACTGGAAAAACAAGAAGAGAAAAGAATCCAAAAATGTGAAGATAATGTAAGGAGCCTCTGGGATAGTTTCAAGCATAACAACATCAGAATTATGGGAGTGCCAGAAGAAGAGAGAGAGCAAGATACTGAAAACCTATTTAAAGAAATAATGACTGAAAACTTCCCACATCTGGTAAAAGAAATAGACTTACAAGTCCAGGAAGCACACAGAACCCCATATAAAAGGAATCCAAAGAGGACTACACCAAGACACATCATAATTAAAATACCAAGAGCAAAAGACAAAGACGGAATATTAAAAGCAGCAAAAGAAAAACAGTTAATTACCTAGCTGATTTCTCAACAGAAACTATGCAAGGCAGATGGGAGTGGCAAAACATATTCAAAGTGATGAGCAGCAAGAACCTACAACCAAGATTACTCTAGCTAGCAAAGCTATCATTCAGAATTGAAGGGCAGATAAAGATCTTCACAGATAACAAAAAACTAAAGGAGTTCATTAACACCAAACCAGTATTATATGAAATGCTGAAAGGTACTCTTTAAAAAGAGGAAGAAGAAGAAAAAGGTAAAGATAAAAATTATGAACAACAAATACATATCTATCAACAAGTGAATCTAAAAAGCAAGTGAATTAAAAATCTGATGAACAGAATAAACTGGTGAATATAATAGAATCAGGGGCATAGAAAGGGAGTAGATTGACAATTCTCAGGGGGAAAGGGTGAGCGCGGTGCAGGGAGAGACTGGACAAAAATCGTACACCTATGGATGAGGATAACGGAGGGGGAGGTAAGGGCAGAGGAAGGGGTGAGAGCCTGGTGGAGGGGAGCTATGGGGGGAAAAAAGAGGAACAATTGTAATAATCTGAACAATAAAGATTTATTAAATTTTAAAAAAAGAATTAGAAGGGAGGAACTGGCCAGGTAGGGGAAGAGCTGGATCGTCCTTTTGCCTCCATTTTGAACCAGAGATTGGCAATGCTTCAGAGAAACAAGGACTGTGCACACCTCCCCATTCCTCCTATCTGGGAAGCATTCGCCGTGATGGCTGCTCATGAGAAGCAGGGACATCTGTGGGCTCTGAGGCTCAAATGGGTTCATGCTGAAACCCTCAGGACAAGACAATGCAGGCTGATGCTCCTGTGTGCAGCCTTCTGCTGTGTGTGCTTCCCATCCAGGCTCCCAGCGCCAGCCCCCACAGCCCCCAAGAACACAGGCGTGCAGGTGCACCTATGTACCAACATGAGGCACCACCCTTATCCTTAGAGATTCAAACGCAGGGCACGTCTGGAAGGTAGCATCATTTAAGGTGACTTAGATGAAATAAGCTTTACACAAATGGCTGAGAATCATTTGCTGCCCATGCTGGTTTCTATCTGTTTAACACCTGGAATAGTAGAGGCCAAAAGGTTAGGGATCCATTAGAGCTCTGAGGGTGATGCCTCTGTTTTTCATTTAGCAAACGTGTGCTGAGCCATCTTGAGCAAGGAGAGCCCTTCTCCCACCCCACACCTTTAGGGCCCACGGGTGCAGGGAGGAGCAGGTGAGGTGGTCATGGCCAGGAGGTAGTTTTGTCACTGGCATTCATTTGCCAGTCTCTTCTGAGACCACCAGGCTGCCTAGCCCTCCACACACACCTCCAGCCCCCTTCCCAAGGGACAGCTACAAAATCCCCAGGGCCTCCAGTGCCTTGCATTCGGATATCTGTCACTTGCTGTGGATGCTTCCTTCACCATCATCCTCCATGTCAGGCAAAGAATGAGCAAGACACGCTAACCCCCCGTCCTCCCCCCCAACACACATACACAGCTTATGGCAGCCCGGCCAGCACACACAGAAATGTCTGCACCTCGAATTTACAGAAGTGGATAGAGGTCCCTGTGTTTAAAAAAAAAAAAAAGAGGAAGAAAAATGGACTACATCATATTTATCTCAGGCAATCCTCTTCACCCCCAGTTTAAGCACAGTAAGCCCATTTTGGGAGTATGCTCGGAAGCATAAACTTTATTTCACAGCATCATGTAATCCCCAGTAATAGAAAGACCAGTAATGAGGATGCTAGCAGCAGGTGCAAAAGGCAGTTTGACATCAATAGAAAATTCAATTCTAATTAATCTTTCTACAAGCAACATAACTGAATCCTACCCCCCACCCCCACCTCACTGTTCCTATCATTGAGCATGTCTTGTCCACTGCTGTGCCGGAATTTGTCTGGAAACAAAAGGAAAAAACAGTGTTGATACCATCTCAGGCAAGGTGGGTTTGCAGCTGAGTCTCTTTATTTCCATCACCAAGTTATTACTGACATCCAAGGCGCTGAGCGAAGTCTCCAAGGCCTTCCCTGAGTATGTAAATAGCATCCCGCTTTGTTATTTATTTCCTAGCTCTTCTCTTTCCTCCCTTGCCCGCGGGGTTTCTGTTGTGTGTGTGTGTTGTTTTCTTCCCCCACAAGACATCACAGGGGTCACATCTCTCTTTGCTATCACAATGCTCTCCACTTCCGCAGCGTGAAAAAGAATTATGAGCCGGGCAAGTGCCCGTGTCCTCCGCGTGGGTGTTTGTCTTGTCGGCATCCCCTCCTCCCAGGTCGAGGTGATTTTTCATGCCTGGGTGAAAGCCAGTTTAAAATCAATCACGGTGAAGCCACAGAAAATGCACAGGATTCATAAACTCCCAATATTGCCTCCTCTGGTCTATTTCCTTCATTGCTTTCTTCTCTGACATTAAACTGTGATCATCCTTAATGTTGAGCAAAGTTGCATCAGCCTAATGTTTCAGTCCAGCTCTGTTCATTAAAATGCTCGCTCCGTGCAGATTTCCACCAGGCTCCCCTCCCAGCGAGTATGAGCCCACAAACATGCGGCCACAGTGATAGATCCTCCCTTCCCCCAACTGATGGACGGAGTATGACATTCACTGCACTTGCGGCCTGGACATTCCGGAGCATATAACCAGGCACCTTCTATAGACTGTACATTGATCCACCAATCAGGACCTGCCGAATAGGCTAAGCCCTCGATTCCTACGTGCCTAATCATATGCCTTATAGGAAACCACCAACCAACACGTGCGGAGTATCCTAAGCCCCATTCCTTCCCATTCCTCCCTCAAAAGGCGTGTTCACCTCTGCACCTGTTGCTACTCTCCTCTTGCGAGACAGCCCGGCAAGGTCCTTCTCCTCTAATAAAGCCTGTAGTCCCGGTTTTTGGCCCTCTGTCTCATCTTTCACACAGTAAGACTTGGGTTCTCTCTTCACACTCATCATGAACAAGCCAAACAGAGAATGGAGGGGAGGGTGTGGGGAGACAGGGGCACTGCCCACAAGCCAGAGAGAGGAACCTGCCATCCGAGCCTCCTTGAAGCAGGGCTCACGATCCCAAGCACCAGAATGAGCACAGGTGAGCGGGCTCCCGCCTGCTTCGGAGTTTGAGGTGTGCTTGGATGCTTTGGAAAACTCTGGGCCTTGCATTGCCAGAAGTGGATCCAAGCCCTGGCTGGGTAGCTCAATAGGTTAGACCAAAGGTCTGGCTTTGATCCCTAGGTCAGGGCACATACAAGAATCAACAAATGAATGCATAAATAAGTGGAATAACACTCTCTCTCTCTCTCTCATCAGTCGATGAATAATTTTTTTTTTTTTTAAGAAAGAAGTAGATCTGGTTTCTGCCTGCTCAGGTGAAGCCATGAGCAATATGGGTGAGGCTCTAAGCATCGTCAGGTATGGTAGGAGCAGTCCTACCCATGCAACAGCCCGTCACCTATATCACCTCCAGATACCCTTTTGCCAACTACCAAATCAAAGTCCCCATCAGGAATCCAGGGCTGGGCTTGGGCAGAAAACCAGAGTTTGTCTCCTGTCTGCTGTAGGGCGACTTCCACAACCAGTTGCAAATGTCCACGGAGGCTGCTAAGTTGGTAATAAGCAAGCAAGGATTTATTGAGCTGGCCAGCCATCGACAGCCGAGAGGCACCACACGCAGGTGGAGTCCACACACCCACGACTGCACTGTCTCAGGGGTATGCAGCCCTTTTAAAGATCCAAACCACTTTTTTTTCCTTGTTCTAAAATCCGCAAACAGCGCGGAGGGGGTGGGTGGGTTTCAGTGGGCCACAAAGGTTCCTGTTGATGCTCCTTATCTCCCAACCACCCCCTGCCAGACGCTGGAATGTGACCTATCTCGTGAAAGCAAATTGTAAAACTGAGCCAAGTTAATCATCTCTAAAGGTCGTCTTCAGTCCCAACTCCTGGAGCCACTGAGTCAACAGGAATCAATCTCTTATGGTTCTGGTCCTCAGTCACAGGAGAATAAACTTTGTGATGTGGGATGGATTTATGTGACCTTCCCGGTCAAACAGCAGTTTTTACCTGATATGAATGCTCTTAAGGTCCTATTTCACTGTCTACCACTATGCTTGAGCCTTGGTGTCCCAGAGCCACAGGCACTTGCGATGCCTCCATGGTGAATGAAGATGATGAGGGGCACAGAAGCCCAGCAGAACTAGAGTGGGGCTCAGGAATGGGGTCCAGAGAGGCTCCTCACCACTACGGTTGGACTCCTGGTGGAGGCTGGGCTCTCACATGCAGAGGGCTCTCTGCTAGGGCTTTCCTCCCCTGTGTTGCTTTCCCTTGAGGGCTTTGAGGTATTCCTGATTCCCCAGTTAACCCCCCATTTTAAAACCCAGTCTCTACTACCCAAACTCCTCACAGGGCCCCTGCCAGCCCCCCTCAACCTGCTTCCTCCTCTGCCACACAGGCTGGTCCTCCTCTTCTGGCCAGTTGCCCCTGTTTCTCTGAGCTTCTCCTCTCTAGTCTCTATATTTGAGCTCAACATCTAGCCACCTCTTGCTCTTCTACTGCTATAATGGCCAGATAAGATGGGTAGGAAGGAAGTCTGAATGACCACATGGGGATGCTGGTGAGGACTGGGAAGGTACAGGGTTGCCATCTCTCGGACTGCTTTCCATTCCCAAACCACACCCCCAAGGTCCAGCCATCCCCACTCACCTGGAGATGACCACTGTGACCCCAGACATTTAGGTGGCTTAGATGAGGACAGTCAGACAACAGAGGAGGCAAGTGTGAGAACCTTGACCACAAAAGGAGATAGTGTAACCTCAGAGTGTAACCCACTGATGGGTTACACAAAGGCGGTGGCCACAGCCATAGGCCTGAAATCTTGAGTTTTTATGGATTGCTATGTATGTTGCATCCAACAACCAATAACAAAACAAAACCCTGCCTCCACTTGGAAGTATAACTGAGAGTGGAGACGATCTATGGAGGGTGAGACAGGAAGGGCTGGAGACTGCCTTCAGGCCAGCCGTCACCCAGTAATGCTGCACTTGAACCTCTTTGGGAGAAGCATGAGCCTGTGTTCCTGGGTGTGCTCCCCACGCTGCACAGGCCCCAGGGTTTTAAGATTTTCTCAATGACAGGCCTGTGTTGCTCATCACAGAGGGCATCAACAGACACTCCTACAGGACCCCAGTCCTCATCACCTCCCATTGGATGACTCACAAGGACTTAACTGGTCATCCTGACTGAGTCTCACCTACCTGTGCTCTGTCCTCCACTGAGGTCTGAGCTGAGCTTCCAGATCACAACCTGACCACCCCAGTCTGATATCCACCACCTACCAAGTCCAGTCCATAACCTTCACTCCAGACTTAAAACCAACTTCTTCTTTCTGTGGACCATTTTCTAGACACTTCACTGCTTTCCTCCTGCAAACTCTTTACCTCTGTTCTGCTGGAATGCCTCCCTCTACTCCTCAATACCCTCTCACACCTGCTACTGCCTGTAATCCAATGTTGTTCTAAGAGTCTTAGCCTGTGCAATAAATCAAGAAAAAATGTACATATAATGATGGAAAAAGTAGAAAAGGGGTAATTATTTGAAGAGTATATACTTTGCAAAAAAGTAAAATAAAACCTGCCCTGACTGAGTGGCTAAGTTGATTTGAGTATCATCCCATACACCAAAGGGTTGTGGGTTTTGATTCCCATTCAGGGCACATACCTACGTTGTGGGTTTGATCCCCAGGTAGGATGTTTCCTGGAGGCTACCAATCAATGTTTCTCTCTCACACTAATGTCTCTCTCTCTCCCTTTCAAATAAATAAAAACGTATCATCAGGTGAGGATTAAAAATAAAAGATAAAAACCATTAGAAAATCAACCACAACAAAAGAACTCATAGCCAATGTTTTCCTATATACAAACAGTAATTTAAACATAATGAAAAAGAATCCCATTTACCATGGCAACTAAAAATATAAAATGTCCAGGGATAAACTAAAAGAAATCTGCAATACCTATAAGAAAAAAAAATCTATAAAACTGTACTGTGAGACACAAAATAAGAGCTTAATAAATTAAGAAATATGTTGTGGCATAGGAAAACTTAGTAATAACCATATTTCAATTCTCCCTAAATTAATCTATAAATGTAACTCCAATAAAAACCCCAGCAGGATTTAGGGAGAAGAACCTGATAAAATTCAATTGGAAGAATTCCAAATGACCAAGATGAACTAAGAACCTTTTTTAATAAGAACAATGAAGGTAGTCTTGGGTAACTGGAGATTAAAAGAGAATATAAATAATGCTCATTAAAAATAGAAATGGACCAATAAACAACAGTACAAAGAGCCCCCCAAATGGATCCTTGCATATATAGATATTTGGGATTACCAAGAACAATAATGATACTTATTGAGTACTTCCCACGTGCCAATGCCCTGGTCAGGTACTTGACATATGTTAAGTCATTTCATCCTGACAATAACTCTGTGAGGGAGGGTACTCTTAACATCCCAAGTTACCGATGAGGAAACTAGAGCACGAAGGGGTTCACTAACTTACCCAAGAGCAAACACTATTACATGATAGTGACAGATACGTTTGGTGTAAGAAGAATAGCCTATAATACATGTCATTAGGATAAAAGGAAGAAAATGGAGTTAGATTTCCTATATCAAGCCAGACACAAAGTTGAATCCCAGATATGGGAAAGATTTCAAAGTCAGAAGAATCAAGAATACTAGATGCTCATAGCAGCAGTATTCACAACAGTTAAAGGGTGAAAGCAACCCAAATGTCTACCAGTTGATAAATGGATAAACAAAATGTGGTCTGTCCATATCATGGAATATTATTCAGCCATAAAGAGGAATGAGGCAAAAATAGTAAAAAGAAAATAAGGAATGAGGCCCTGGATGATTTGGCCTAGTGGATAGAGTGTTGGCCCAATGATTAAAAGGTTTCAGGTTCGATTCTGGTTAAGGGCACATACCTCGGTTGAGGGCCCAATTCCTGGCCCTGGTCAGGGCACACGCAGGAAGCAACCAATCAATGTCTCTCTCACATGGATGTTTCTCTCTCTTTGTCTCCCCATCTCCTTTCCACTCTCTCTAAAATCAATGGAAAGATATCCTCCAGTGAGAATTAACAACAAAAGGAATGAGACACTGATACTGATACTTGCTATGATGTTGGTGAACCTGGGAAAAGTCATGCTGAGTGAAAGAAGCCAGACGCAAATGCCACATGTTGAATAATTCCATGTATATGAAGTGTCCCGAATAGGCAATCCATAGAAATAAAAAGCAGTGGTCTTCAGGGCTGAGAGCAGGGAGAGTTTGAGAGTAACTGTTCAGTGGATCTAGGTTTTATTTGGGGATTATGAAAATGTCTTTGAACCAAATAGAGATGAAGGTTTCCCAACATTGTGAATATGCTAAATGACATTGACTTGTACATTTCAAAAAGGTCTAAAAGACACTACAGAGGAATTTTAACATCTTGTGGTTGATTATTACAGTAATGGCCTCCAATGGATCGCATCTTCCTGTGCCTGGGCCCCTTCGCAGTGTGACTGGTGTTCTTTCCATCACAAGGCAGAGTCCCTCTCCCCACCCCTTGTAACTTGCTTTGGCCAATGTAGTGCAGGGACGTGACACCGGCCTGGCCTGTCTTGGAGCCTCTGATATAAGAGATGTTGCAGCTTCCACTTTACTCTCTTTTAACCCTAAGACCATCATGCCACAAGGGGCAGTTTAGCTTCTGGGAGGATGTGGTGGAAAACGGAGACATCCCAACGAACAGCCAGGACCATCTGCCAGCTTTAGCTGCATGAGTGATCCCAGGTGAGACCAGCAGAAAAACCACCCAGAGAATCATCAAAAATAATAGTGGGTGATGTTTTAAGTCACTATGCTTTGGAGTGGAGTGTTGTGCAGCAAAAGTAAATGATACATCTGGGCTAAGGAAAACTTTTTTTCTTAATGCAATACTAAAGAAAACATAGATAGAAATAAGACAAATTTGACTACATAAAATGTAAAGCTTCTCTAAGGCAAAACACAAACAACTGGTGTTCATCCGAGGGTATACAAACCTGCTTGGGGAGCTTTATCAATACATGTATGCCAGCCACATCCCAAGGAAATACTCCAGGCTCTCCAGGGTTTAGAGTAAATACATAATGCATTGAGTCATGGTTAGAGCAAGGACTGAATAGACAGGCAATGGGTGTGACTCCCACTTACAGATTGTGTGCTATTGGGCAAGTTAATTAACATTTCTATTCCTGTCTCTGCATCTGTAAAATCAGTACAATAACAGCCCATACCACATAGGGTTATTGTGGTATGGATTGGATGAGTTAATATATGTGAAACAATTAGAACAGTGCCTGGCATATAGGAAATACTTAATAAATGTAGATAGCATGTGCATACTGAAAAGTTTCCAAGTGATTTCCACATATTTCCATAAAACCAGAAAACAAAATTTGATGGAGTATGCAAGGGAAAGTGATTTGTAGCATATTTTGATGAGCAAAAGGTTATTGTCCTTAACATATAAAGAAACCTTAATAATCAATAAGAAAAAGATGAAAACCCAACTGTAATCAACTCCAAAAGAAATGAAAATTCACAACAAACATTAAAAGACATTCAACTTTAATGATCATCATAAATATATATTAAAACAATATGCTTCCGAACTTTTATTTTTGCAAAGAATAAAACAGGAGAATTACCAATGCTGATGAGCAGGTGAACACTGGAACTTGATTCTGAGTTGTTACTGTTCTGAGACGAATGTAGCAGTATGCATACACTATTATAACATGATTCAGATTTTGGAATTTATCATAAGGAAATCATCAAACAGCTTTATACAGTATGTGAGGAAGGATGTTCATAATAGGCCCATGATACATCCTCAAAACAATTCATCCTCAAAAAATTAAAAATGGAACTTTCGTTTGGCCCAGCAATCCCATTCTTGAAAATATATCCTAAAAAAAACCAAAACAAAACACTAATCAGAAAGAATATATGCAGCCTATGTTTATAGCAGCATTATTTATAATAGCTAAGATTTGAAAACAGTCCAAGTGCCCATCAGTAGATAAATGGACAGAAAAAGCTGTGGGACATTTACACTGTGGGATACTGTAAATACCTTTGGGACAGCATGGATGGACCTGGAAAATATTATGCTAAGTGAAATCAGCCAAACTAAGAAAAACAAATACACATGATCTCACTTATTTGTAGGATCTAATAAACAAAATGAAATGACTAACAAAATAAGACCCCAAGCATGGAGGCATGGAACTGACTGACATACCTCAATGTACATGTGTGTGTGGGGGGGGGGGGAGGCACGGGGGGCAGAGTGACAAGAAGAGATAAACCAAAGAACTTATATACTTAGTAGAGGCCTGGTACATTAAATTTGTACATGGGGAGGAAGGATTTCTCACCCCAGCCTGCACCCTCTCCAATCTGGGATCCCTCGAGGGATGTCTGACTGCTGGTTTATGCTGAGGGATAGGGCCTAAACTAGCAGTCAGACATCCCTCTCATAATCTGGGACTACTGGCTCCTAACTGCTTGCCTGCCTGCCAGCCTGATCACCCCCTAACCGCTCCCCTAACAGCCTGATATCACCTAACTGCTTACCCTGCCAGCCTGGTCACCCCCAACTGCCCTCCCCTGTTGGTTTGATCTAGCTCCCAACTACCCTTCCCTGCTGGCCTGATCTTACCCCCAATTGCCTTCCCCTGCAGGCCTGATTTTACCCCCAACACCCTCCTCTGCTGGCCAATTTGGTTCTGATTGGTTGGTTTTTATGACAATCAGCGTCAAAAGCTCCCCCTCCTAGGCACCCATTGGCTCCTCACAGTTGACCCAGATTTGGTTCTGATTGATCAGTTTCTATACCAGTCAGTGTCTCTGGGCCTATCAACAGGGAGTGATCAAAAAGGCAGGGGTAATCAGCAGCCCGGTGAAGGCCTGGAGAGAAATGGAGGCACAACTGCTGGCCAGGCACAGAAAGAAAGAGAGAGGCAAGTGCTGATCAACAGCTGCCATAGAGGCTACACATCAGATCCTGCTTCTCTCTTAAGGCCTCTCTCGGGGCCTGATTTGCAGCCCTTCAACAGTCAGTGCTGGATTACCTCACCTGCAGCACTGACTGCAGGACTGATTTCCCATTGGTCGAGCCTCGGTCATTGTGGCTGTGATAGACCCAGGTTTTTATATATTAGGATATGCATGGCCCATGAACATGGGCAATAGGGTGGTGAAAACCTGGTATGGGTGGGTAAGGGCTGGGAGGAGAGAGGAAATAGGGGGAAAATGGAAGATATCTATAATACTATCAACAATAAAAGTATATTCAAAAATTAAATAAGTAAATATATAAAGATTAAACAACAATTCAGATGGCAATTAATGAAGATTCATAAAGCAAAGGATATTGATAAGGGAGAAAGCATGTTGCAAAGTGCACATAGTATGATCCATTTTTATAAATACTGTAGAGGCCCAATGCACGAAATTCGTGCACTTGGGGAGGGGGTGGTCCCCAGGCTGGCCTGTGCCCTCTCACAGAGGGGGAGCCCCGCAATCGATCTCCCCAAAGAGATAGGCCCCGCCCACCCATCTGGGTCTCCTGAATGGATTGCCCCAAAGAGGTGACAACTACATAGGCTTTTATTAGTATAGATATGCAGGGGAGTGTTGCTAACCACTGTCTCAGCTGAGTGGGTGGGGCTTGCTTGTGGGGTGTGAATTAGGAAGCTCAACAGGGACTACAATCCCAGGGATCCGCGCACCAGCCTCATCCAACCCCACGCTGACAGTTTCACCTTCATCTGCCTGATTACTGAATTTTATTTTTAAGTTGGCTCAGAACTTGATAAGGAGAGAAGGGGATTGTTTATTGCCCACCTCAAATGCCAACAAGCCGCTAGTCTTCCCTCATTCTCTCACAATAGGCCTGATTGGATGAGCCATTAAGCCCATCACTTAGTAACCAAAAACCTGGTTACCCCTTCTTTTCCTAAGGCCAGGAAGAGCTTCATATGCAAATCTTCCCAGAGGAAAGATGGAATATTTGCATTCTGTCTCTCTAAGGCAAAAAAAAAAAAAAGGGAGGGGGAGGGAAGGGAAAGGGATCAAATAATTTAGATTCTCCAATGAAGTAGGCTGAGCATTTATATTCCGCTATCACATATATGTAAAACTCACTATAAATACAGAGGAAGAAAAGACTGAACCTGAAACCGGACAAAGAATGGGTCCGGGTTGCCTGTCATTATTTGAGCCACTTAAGCAGAGACAGAGTTGGATCATGTATGAGTGTTTATTCCAATACTGCTGCAGTATGGGAGGACAGCAGGTCAGCCATGAAAATCTGCCCTGCCTCTGCCCATAAGCCCGCTGCTTATATGGGGTAGAGGGACAATTATCACATGGGAGAGTAAGAATACTCTAGCAGGTTCTTCTTTCCCCCCCTTTATCGATTAAGGCAATGGTCGGCAAACTGTGGCTCTTGAGCCACATGTGGCTCTTTGGCCCCTTGAGTGTGGCTCTTCCACAAAATACCACGGCCTGAGCAAGTCTATTTTGAAGAAGTGGCATTAGAAGAAGTTTAAGTTTAAAAACTTGGCTCTCAAAAGAAATTTCAGCCCTGACCGGTGTGGCTCAGTGGATAGAGCGTCGGCCTGCGGACTGAAGGGTCCCGGGTTCGATTCCAGTCGGGGGCGTGTACCTTGGTTGCGGGCACATCCCCAGTGGGAGGCATGCAGGAGGCAGCTGATCAATGTTTCTAGCTCTCTATCCCTCTCCCTTCCTCTCCATAAGAAATCAATAAAATATATTTTAAAAAAAAAGAAATTTCAAACTTTGTACTCTTGATATTTGGCTCTATTGACTAATGAGTTTTCGGACCACTGCATTAAGGCATTACAAATGTGTGCTTATACCCCCATTGCCCCCCCCCTTCCGCCCGCCAATCCTGCCTCACCCCTTACTCTCTGTTGTCTGCGTACATTGGTTATGCTTATGTGCATGCCTACAAGTCCTTTGGTTGATCTCTCCTCCCTCCTCCCACCCTCCCCTACCTTCCCTCTGAGGTTTGAGCATCTGATCGATATTTTTCTGTCTCTGGATCTGTTTTTATTCATCCATTTATGGTGTTCATTATAATCCACAAATGAGTGAGATCATCTGATATTTATCTTTTGCTGACAGGCTTACTTCACTCAGCACACTCTAGCAGATTCTTAAGGCGTCCCCTCTTCAGGCAAACTCACCACTGTCCATGGGATGTGTAATCACTCAGCCTTCAGGTGGCACATCGGAGCCAGGTCCAGGTGGACTCCAAGGAGAGGGGATGTGGGAGAACCCAGGGAGCACAGAGCCATCGGGCTGACCCATTTCCTGGGAGTGGGGGCTCTGGGGACTGTGTCCCCACAGAGCTGCCTGGAGAGAAGGATACACGCCCAGCCCAGCGGAGGGAACGCTAAAGGTCAAAGAGAGGCCTTTGGTGAGGGCCCTGCAGCCTGTGGCTGGCTCCCCCGGAGCTTTGCTGTGGGAGGAAGGGGTTTGAGGGGGCAGTCAGCAGCAGGCCTGAGAAGGCAGACTTCATTGAGTGACTGTGCCTCTCTGGGCTGCGGAGGCCTCGGTTAGCTTCACGCTCTTGAGAAAATTCGCCACGGAGGGCCAAGCAGCAGGCTCCTTCCTTCTCCAGCTCCTGGGTCAGCAGAACAGAGAGAGGCGCCCAGAAAGGCCGGCCTGGCGGGGCTTGGAGAGGAGGGCCGCCCCGAGGGGTTCTCACAGGAGGTCTGTGGGAACCACACTCGCAGCCCAGTCACCTCAACTGCTGCTGCTTTTAAAGGAATTGTCCAGGGAACGGGAAGTGGCAGAGCAGTGTGGGTAGCTATGGGCCATGGGCCCACCAGGATAGGAATAGGGCATCCCCCATTCCTTTGCAGATGAGGTTTGGGCTGAGGACAGCCCTGCACCCCAGACAGGTGGTGGTGGGAAAAGCAGGCCAGCCCAGGGCAGGGTGTGGCTGCCAGGGAGGGCCACACCTCCTGCACCGCTGTGGTCCAGCAGGGGAGGGGGTGGGCAGCCAGGGCTGTCCGGTGCTGTCACCATTCTCCACTCTGCCCGGCACTGGGCTGAGCTTTGGTGTCTCAGGAGGATGTGAGACCTAGGTCTGGTTGCCAGGATACGGCACAGACCTGCCTAAGCATCCCCAGAAAGCCTGTTTCCCTGGAATATCCCTGACCAGGGCCAGAGTGATGGGCTGAGCTTCCCTATCAGCTGAGCAGACAGTTTTTAATAAATTGTCCTCAGCAAGATCGACAGCTTAGCCACGAGGAGGTCTGAGGAGGGTCCAGGGACCTGGTGCTGGGGGCAGGGGAGTGCAGATACACCTCTCTCTACCCCCGTCCCCCCTCCCGCTCTTCAGATCAGTGAGCCAGACTCCTGTGCTAGAGAAGCTTCAGCCAGCCCAGCCCTCATGTTCCTCATTGTTCTCAGAACAGCCCCAGGACAGGGCCCTGCCTCAGAAGGGATCTGCCACCGCTCAGCACCCCCAGGCCTGCGGAGCTGGGTGGCAGGAGCAAGCATTATGGATTGCGTCCCAAGCCGGGAAAGACAACTAACAACAGAGCGCTGCTCGCATGGGTATTAATCCTGACCCTGCCGACACACTTGTGGGAGGAGAGTGTCTCTTGCCGCACAGACACTGAAGGTTTCACTGGTGAAGAGCATCTCAGAGCAGCATGCACCGCCCTGTCCTTCTGCTGGGCACGGGGTGGCTGGTGTGTTTGGGGTTCGGGCCCAGGTCCCAGGTCCCAGGCAAAAGGGGTTCCATAGAGGATGTGGGAGTCAGGGCAGGGGTTTGCTTCGCCCCAGAGAGCTCTAGTGACCCAGCCCAGTGGTGCCAGCGCCTGGGTCCTGCCTCGGCGGGAGGAGGGAAGGACAGGACACCAGCTGTGTGGCTGGGTTTCTGATGACAGCTGCAAGGCTGACTTGCTCAAGGGAGAATATTCAGGATGTGGAGGTGATTCCGCTGTCAGTGACTCCTGGCTCCCCTGCACCTGACTAGGGGCAGCTGTGTTTTCTGGAAGGGAGTCCCAGTGAGGCAAGCGTAGGGGTGGTTGTGCAGAGCGTCCTCCTAAAGAGAAAACTGTTTCCAGTGACCTGCAGGCTTCATTCAGGGTACACAGAGAAGGTTGTGTCAGCCCAGTGGGTGGGGGTGGGGAGAAGGGGCAGGTAGATCCTAAAGAAGGCAAAGCCCTGAGATGCGGCATCCAGAGGATGGGCCCAAGACAATGATTCAGATGGAGGCGGACCCGGAGCCGGGAGGAAAGCAAGCCCACCAGGTCCCAGAAGGAGCCCAGCTGTCGGTGCGTGCTGCTGGCCTTGGTCTGCTTTTGCTGTTCTGGACTTCGTCCTCTGGAGCCCTAAGGGAAAGGCCCTTTGTCCAGATTTGGGCTGGAGTACAAGCTAGTGTGGCCAGGCCAGTGGTCCCTGGGTGTAGCCTCAGGGCAGTGCTCCCTTCAGGGCCAGTGCCGGAGGTCTGCGCTCCTCACTGAGGCTGGACGTTTCTCTGGAGCCTCCACTGCCTCTGCACCCCCCTCCCCCTCCTCCCCAGCCTCCGCATCTGGGGCAGCATAAAGACCACTCCAATATGGGGCACATGGATGTGCTGTCCAAAGATACAGGAGCTGGCCAGGGTGCTGAGCCTTCCCCGCAGGCTCCTCTGTCCACGGACCAGTCAGCAGGGAGGCAGAACCTCGCCGAAACAGCTGTGTAGACAGAGGCTTCAGGGAGGCCAAGAGACCTAAAGGTGGGCCCTGGCCACCCCCGGAAAGAGGGATTAGATCCCAGATGCCCACCCAGGGCTGTGGTACATGCTGTGGAGGATATGGGAGAAAAATTCAAAAATGCTGCTCTCCACACCAGGAGCTTAGGCTAAGGCCGCAGGGACGGGACCAGCTGCTTCCAGCTGCGGTGCTTGGCCCACGTGAGAGCGAGACCCTCTTCAGGGGCTGCCAGGGCAGCCAAAGTCCTTCGCCTGCTGTTCTTGGTGACGGCGACACAGCTTCTTACGCCTGAAGCTTTTGAGCCAGGGCTTCCATCAGGAGCCGACCGGGGGCCATGGGGGACTGTGAGTTCATTAATCTTAGTGAGCAGCCGGCCACATTGCACGGCTCCTGTGTACAGACACGCCAGCCGGGGACGCCATGGTCAGGGCAGAGCTCTGCTGCCGTCGCATCCCGGGACCTGCAGAGTCTGAGTGCGCAGGCCCTGTCATTCTCGGGCTTATCAATGTCAGGGGAGGCATGCGCAGCAGAGCAGAACACGCTGCTCCAAACGACTGCTCTCTTCTGGGAGGATGAAGCCTGGAGAAGGGAAGGTGATCATTTCAGGGTCTCTATTTTGTTTCTCTCAGAGGTTCTCTTTGTTCTGTCCCACCTGACCTTCCCAAGAGCATGCATGTGCACGTACACACGCACACATGCGCACATATGCACATGTACACACATGTGCACACATACTTGACCATAGTGGGCCTGGAACCAGCTCTGGGGGCGAGAGTTGGGACTCCTAGGGGCATCCACCTCAGGGATGGGGTAGAGGCCTGAAAACCAGGCCAGAACGGGGAGCCCAGGCCTGACATGAGGAACAGCGGGTCTCATAAGTGGCCCCCTCCTCAGTGGTCCACAAATGCTCAGGCTTTGACTTTGTTTGCCTAGAGGACATGGAGAGGCTGGAAGGTGGGTTGTGATAGTAAATCACGGAGGCATGCTGGAGAGCTGGGAACAAGAATTCAGCAGAGGCAGCAGCCAGAGCCCGAAGCACCACAAGAATATAATTCATCGCCCCTCTCACACGCTCGGATTTGCAGAAATTGCGGGAGAATTATTAGATGTTCTGTGGACTATGAAATATTATCTAGATCATAAGGAGCATTTGTTAGGTTTTAATATGGCTTTGTTTCTTTTTTAAATGTTGTTATCAAAGCAATGCGTGTACATAGTTCAAAAAGTCAGATGTTACCCAAAAATTTTTAATAAGAAGTAGTTCAATTTCCCTACTTCCCAATCTTCCTCCCAGAGACACTTTTTTTAGCTCCTGTACCTGCTCTCCCCACTGACCTCCATGTTTCTACTACATTCACAACCACTGCTCTTCCTTCACTCATCACTTCTGCCATTCAATATTGATACCACATCATATGTATGACTTCCTGGTTTTTCTAGGACACCTCCGGTCTACTTCTTTTCTACCATCCCTCACCACACTTCTGGACCCTGATGAAGGAGAGATGATCATTCCAGGGTCTTATAGTTCTCAGAGGGTCTGCTTTGTTCTGTCCCAACTGACCCTCCTGTGTGTGCATACAGTCAGTGTTTATGTTGTTATGACTATGAAAATGTCATTCGTTGTTGAGTCAAGAAGCATAATGTCTCTCATCTTCTTTCTTGATCAACCTTGTTTTTTCCCCGCTCAAGTTAGTAATTGCTTCATTTTTTTTCTTTACCTGGTTTTCAATATTCCTTTCAATGATTTTTCCAAATCTTTTAAAATTTCTGCCACAAGTTTGTTGAAAAAAAAATAAGTAAATCTAAATACACACACACACACACACACACACACACACACACACACACTTGAGGCCTGGTGCATGAAAATTCACACACTGGAGCAGTGGTCCCTCAGCCCAGCCTGCCCCCTTTCACAGTCTAGGAGCCCTCAGGAGCAACCTGGCAATCAGGGGAAGGCAATGCCCCATCATACCTCTGCTGCTGCCACTGTCAGCAGCATAAGCCTCAGCCAGCCCTGATTATCTGAGCCTCGGGCGGCCCTGGGTAGCTGGGGGGCTGAGGGGACTGGGGGACTCCAGAGGCAGGTATGCACAGCGATTGGATCCACCTGGGGGAGGGCCCGACCTTGCTGCACCTGCTGCCCTGGCAGGGCTGAGAGGACTGGGCATTGCCATTTTGTGGCTGTGGGTGCCTCCATCTCTGAGAGTGTGGCAGTCAATTAGCATATTCCCTCCTTATTGGCTGTGGGCACTGCCATATTTGAGGGCAGAGCAGTCAATTGGCATATTCTCTCCTTATTGGCTATGGGTGATGCCATTTTTGTGAAGGCATGGGGGTCAATTAGCATATTCCCTCTTTATTAGATAATACATATACACATATATATCCTATTTAATAAAAGAGTAATATGCAAATTGACTGTCACTCAAACACATAAGATGGCTGCTCCCTTGTGGATACAAGAGGGCCACCACAAGATGGCCAGCAGGGAAGAGCAGTTGGGAGGGACCAAGCCTGCAAGGGAGGGCAGTTGGGGGCAATCAAGCCTGCAGGGGAGGGTAGTTAGGGGTGACCAGGCCTACAGAGGAGGGAAGTTGGGGATGACCATGCCTACAGGGGAGGGCAGCTAGGGGCAAACTGGCTAGCAGGGGAGCAGTTTGGCATCAATCAGGCTGGCAGGGGAGTGGTTAGGAGGTGATCAGGCTGGCAGACAGAAGCAATTAGAGGCAATTAGGAAGGAAGGCAGGTGAGCAGTTGGGAGTTAGTCCTGAATTGTGAGAGGGATGTCCGTGGATCAGGCCTAAACAGGCAGTTGGACATTCCTTGAGGGGTCCCAGATTGGAGAGGGTGCAGGCTGGGCTGAGGGACACCACACCCCCATGCATGAATTTCATGCACCGGGCCTCTAGTATATAATCATCTATAATCATCACCTGAAAATATTGCTTATTGATTTCAGAGAGGAGAGAAAGGGAGAAAGAGAGAGAGAAACATTGATATGAGAGAGAACATCAATAGGTTGCCTTCTGTACATGTCCCAACTGGAGATTGAATCTGCAACCTTTTGGGTAGACAGGATGATGCTCCAACCAAATGAGCCACCCTGGCCAGGTAACAGTATTTTTTTATAGACTTTACTTCACAATTCCCAAACTGTACTCAGGCATTGTCGTGAAACATGGAAGCATCATGGGGTGTTTTAAATTTTTGAGGGAAACAGTGATAGTTGACCAGTTGCTTTTCTCTTACTGCTTTCTCTTTGTCTTTGGGTTTTAGCAATCTGAGTATGCCTCAGTGTGGATCTCTTTGCATTTACCTTGCTTAGAGTTAGTTGAGCTTCCTAGATGTTTATATTATGTCTTTAATCAGATTTGGAAGTTTTCACCATTATTTCTTCAGATTATTTCTTTTCTGCTTCTTATTTTGTGATTTCTGTAATTTATATGTTGTCATGCTGATGGTGTCTCATAGGTCCCTCAGGTTCTATTCATTTTGTTTCTTTTGCTTCTCAGGTTGGATCATTTCAATGGTCTTATCTTTAAGTTTGTTGATTCTTTTTTCTGCCTACTCATGTCTGCTGCTGAACCCCTCTTGTGAGTTTTTGTTTCAGTTATTGTTTTCCAGCTTCAATTTTTTTTATTTCTTTTTATCATTTTTCTTAGTTGATATTCTAGTTTTTTAGACATCATTTTCCTAGTTTTCTTTAGCTCTTTCCCTGATTTCCTTCGGCTCATCAATTACATTAAAGACAATTGGTTTAGAGTCTCTGGTAAAGAATTGTCTGCTCCTCCTCAGGGATGGTCTCTGTCAAGTTTTTTTTCTTTGAATAGGCCATACTTTCCTGTTTTGTTCTGTCATTTTGAATGTTTTGTATTTTTTGTTGTTTTTGTTACGAATGGTTCCTTCTGCCAAGACCGGTTTGGCTCAGTGGATAGAGTGTCGGCCTGTGAACTGAAAGGTCCCAGGTTCGATTCCAGTCGGGGGCATGTACCTTGCTTGCGGGCACAACTCCAGTACGGGGCATGCAGGAGGCAGCTGATCGATGTTTCTGACTTTCTATCCCTCTCCCTTCCTCTCTGTAAAAAAAAAAAAAAAATATATATATATATATATATATATATATATATATATATATATATATATATATATATATTTAATGAATGGTTCCTTCTGCCAAGACCAGTTTGGCTCAGTGGGTAGAGCGTCGGCCTGCAGACTGAAGGGTCCCAGGTTCGATTCCGGTCGGGGGCATGTATCTGGGTTGCAATCGCATCCCCAGTGGGGGGTGTGCAGGAGGCAGCTGATCAATGTTTCTCTCTCATTTATGTTTCTCTATCCCTCTCCCTTCCTCTCTGTGGAAAATCAATAATATATATATATATTTTTTTTTTTTAAAGAATGGTTCCTTCTGAGTATTATATTGTTATGACAGCAGAAGTCTCTTTCTCCCACTTTTCCAGTATTATTATTTTTGTGTATTGAGGGAAGGGACCATCTATTTGTGACTTTTCTAAACTATTTCTTCAAAGTATGTATTCCTTGTTGCATGTGGTTACTGAAATTTCTGTTCCCCTGTCTCCATGGTCAATGAGTGACCTTAAAAAGATTCCCTTGAATACCTGGGGGAGGGGAATACTGTCTCTTTAAATTCCCTCATGATGGGGAAGCTGATTCAGTGCATAGGATTTCAAACAGTGTCTCGCCTCTGTGTCAGCCCCTCAGTGATCAAAACCAGTGATCAGCAATCAAAACTCACAATCTTGGTTTTTCCAGTACAAGGTCTTTATTGTCTACCCTGGCACCAGCAAGCCACACCAGGAACATGGGTTACCATCCCCATCACTGCCTGCCACGGGCTGACGGCTGGAAGGTGGAAGCCACTATGCAAAACATGAGATTTTATCAAAATGTGTCAGCTTCTTCATCAAGCTTTTCCTTGGATACTGCCAGCTTGCAGCTACACCCAGAATTCTCAGATCATTGCTTGAGACAGCTCCTGCCAGCTCTATAGTAGCTTGGATGGAGGGACAGATTTCTGTAGCTCCCTCCTCTGCGTTTTTCTGTGACATCACCCTGTTTTGAATTGCCCTCCGTCCTCACTCCCAGCCCTGGCTACAACTGAGCCTGCGCAGTCTGTGGTCAGTGGACGCCTTGCAGCCGTGTCCCTCTTCAAGGCACCCAGTGTTACTTTCACGGCTGTGCCAGTCAGATTTCACACTTCCCTCACTTTCTGCCTTCCAAAACTCATTAAAATTCTTCACTGCATTATTCCTTCGTTTGCCTTTGTTGGTTTATACCTCTTGCAATGGCTTCCCTTCCACCGTGGCGGAGCTGGGATGGAGAAGAGAAAATGCCCCGGGGCAGGCCCCTGCTTATCGCAGAACCCGTAGGCTTGGCTACAGTTAAACATCAGGTTTCAGCCCAGGCAGCACTGGTACCGCTTGACTCTCTTATTGTTCCCCTGCGTGCTGGTTAGCACGGGCAGGAGAAAGGATGGGACAGAAAATTGCAAGGTTTTCCCTTCCGGCGTGGCTAAGCAATGGCTGAGTAATGTTCACCCTGGGCTCAGCCTAGGAAGAGATGAGTCAGAGAGGGATGTCTAGGGCTCCTGGGCCCAGGAAGGAACACTGAGTCCTGAGCATTTCATAACCCGCTCCTGCTGCTGCGGCGCTGTGCAGTCCAACCCGCTTTGAACTGAACGCGTGAGTGAGAGCCACCTCCGATGCTGGGAGGGAGTCTGAGCCATCCGCGTTCAAGGTGGGCCTCTCCTCCAAGCTGGTCTCAGGCCCGCGCGTGCTTCCCCACGTCTCATTGCAAAGAGGTGTCAGTGAGACTCGCGAGCTGAGGAGACAGAACTCTTTTTTTTCTGTTCTTTGGTGTTTAAGATTGAGTTTCAGCCCAGCTCACGATTGTAGCTGCTGTCAAAGGACCTACAGGAAAATCTGCTTTTATTGAAGCTGAAAAGGTCAGTTTTCTTGGACGTCTCCATGGTGAAAATAATAAATGCAGCACATTCATATGCTGTATGATATTTAGGCTCGCCAGCTGGAATGACCCTTGGAAAAAGGTACCTGAGATTTTGATTATATTTCTTGTCCTTCTGGGCCACGGTTGCCACAGAGGACACTGGCTGGCGGGTGATTTCTCGGATCAGAGGCTAGGTAGGCGGTCAGGGACTGGGCAACCCTGCCAGGCTACCTCTGGGTGAGTTCCCAGTGGCTGCCAGCTCAGGAGAGCAGGCGGCCCATTGGATCTAAAATGTGAGCCAACAGCTGTTGAGGGTTTTTCTCACGGATTGACCTGCATTTGCAGAGGATGGGTCTCTCTCCTCTGGCTCTCCAAACCCAGTTGCAGAAAAGGACCCCGTCTGGGAAGCCTAAATGCTGGGCTTATGGGCACTGCCAGCCTCTGCATCCTGAGGACTATCCTACTTTCCAGGCAGCTGAGCAGTCCCAGGGAAGGGCACGTATATCTCACGTGAGATTAACCAATGATGCAGAGCAGGGACAGGAGGGATCATGGAGAAGGCGGAGACTGAGACTGAAATGGCAGGATAAGACTCTCCCCAAGGAGGGTAGGACAACAGGGATACAGGGAGAGAAATCCAAGGCCAGCCTCTTATTTGTGTCTCTGTCGGTGCAGGCCAGAGCTCCGATCGGGCCTGCTGAGTGGCCACAGGCAGCTGCACACACTGAGCTCTGGTTTCCTGGCCTGTGGAAGGGGCTTACAACACCGTGGTGAGGGCACCCATGGAGAGAAGTGCTCTGCAGATGGACCAGCTCTGTGAGTCCTGCCCAGTGGGCTACCTCCCCCTTGGCCTCTGGCCCAGCAGACAGATGAGCTATCTACACTCACTTACTCCCCTCCAAACACTCCTCGGCCCACTAGGGTAGGGTGCAGTGTCACAACCACACCCCGGCTGTTTTCACCATGACTGGCAGGTTCCACTCACCTGATCACCAAATCCCTTGGCTACCCCCTGGTTCCCAGCCCCCGCCACCTCCTCCAGCATTGAGGAAGGAAGAGGGACAGAGCTTAAGGGACTTGGCTGCCCAAGAAAGATCCCTTAAACCCAATAATGACCTAAAACTGCAGCCTCTTCCCTCAGCTAAATTCCAACAGGCCATTAAGAATGGAACAGTCTCCAGTGTGGGCCGTGAGTTCCTGTGCCTGTGGTGGGCTGCAGAGCGCCTGGGCTGTGTCCTACACCCAGTGAGCCATCTCTCCAGCCCTTAGCGTGGTCTGTTTCTAGGAGAGCTGTGATGTCAGCGGGTCAGAAGGCCAGCACTGGGGAGGCAGGTTAGACATCAATAGGGAAGAATGTGACTTTGGGTAACTCGGTGGTCAATGAGATTGTGGTTCCTGGATCAGGAAACAGGTCATATGCATGCACGTACAAATACTAACTTACATACACACTTTTATACACATACCTGCACAGGCATGCACACTTACATGAATGTACACAGAGTCACCATATAGACTTACACAGACACATGGGCATTGGGATGCCTTCTCGGTCTGCAGGGCCCTGAGGCTGCCCTGGGTCTGGCTGGCCCTTCCTATTGTCTCTGGGAGACTCTGCGGAGGGACCCGTTTGGAGATCCTTAGATGCCCTCTCACCCACCAGAGCCCTCCAAACCTAGCCCAGGCTGCCCAGGAGCAGTGCTGGTATTTAGTTTTTAATTTCCTTCCCTTTACCACAGGCACCAGCACCCTGAGCCACGTACCTGAGGGTACGTGCTCTGTGAGCAGTCTACGGGATTCATTTGAGTGGTCTTGTCTGACTATCAATTCCAGAGTGTCAGACTTTATTTAAAAACTCAGTCTGGTTTAGGCATAGATGCTCTGGTGAGTGCACACACACACACACACACACACTCACACACAAGTCCTCAAATGCATGAAGAGCACACATTCACACAAGTATGCACGCCCATGCACAAGACATACATACACTGACACATGTACACATGCTCACACAGACATAAACATGCCATACACATTTTCACTCACACATGTACACTAAGCACACACAGCATATATAGTCATGCACGTGCATATGGAAGCACATACAAAGCGCACACACACACACACACACACACACAAACTCGTGCAGGATGTCCTTGAATAACATGTTGTTCAACGCCATTTCATTCATTATAACATTGATGAGATGCTTTGTGGGAACTTAACTCTTGTTGATACCAGTTACGTAGGGTAAAACTGGTTTTGTTGTATGTCATTTCACCGCAGTTCCAAGACCTATTGATGGCGTTAAGGGAGGACATACTGTACAGAGATATGCACATTGGTAAACTCATGCACGGAGAGCAGCCTGCATGCACACAGGTGCAGTGGGGCGGGCTGCCGGGAGAGACTTGCGATTCCTGCCCCACCTTCTTTTGCCTCCTTGTTCTGGGACGGGGCCTTGGCTGAATGGACAGGAGGCACTCGGCTTGGCTGGCCTCCAAGCGAAGAGCAGCAGAAAACTGATTCCACCTTCTGTTTTCACATGCCTTCCCTCTGGGCCCCTCTCCGACCCCTTCAGAGCTGCCTCCGTGACTAAATCCCAGCCCCGAGCTGCAGAGGTGCCCTCGGGGATCAGCGCTGTGGCCTGACACTCCACCTCGCTCACCCAATTGCCTGCCTCCTAAACAACAGCATGTGTTCCAGCCGCTCTAAGACAGTGGTTCTCAACCTTCCTAAGGCCACGACCCTTGCATACAGTTCCTCATGTGGTGGTGACCCCCAACCATGAAATTTTGCTACTGTTATGCATCGTGATGTAAATATCTGCATTTTCTGATGGTCTTAGGCGACCCCTGTGAAAAGGTCATTCGACCCCCAAAGGGGTCGTGACCCACAGGTTGAGAACCGCTGCTCTAAGACCTGCTTCCTTTTGCAGACCTCAAGGTGGGGGTTGCCTGCTCCAAACTCCTAAACACCCTTCCAGGCTGGCATTGGTGATGCCTTCACTGATGTCCCCTCCCTGACCAGGAGGAGCCAGCCCCACCCTCTGCTGTCCCTGAGTTGGGTGACCATTGCCTTGTCCCACTGTGTCATCCAGTGGGGCCCTGTTGTCTCTGCCATACTCATTAAGTCACTCTTGGAGGCACAGGCAATATCTTCCTGATCTGGACGTGCCAGGAGCCCGGCTCACAGCAATCCCTCCATAAATACATGCAGGTGGCCGAAACCGGTTTGGCTCAGTGGATAGAGCATCAGTCTGTGGACTGAAAGGTCCCAGGTTCCATTCCGGTCAAGGGCATGTACTTTGGTTGCGGGCACATCCCCAGTAGGGGCCATGCAGGAGGCGGCTGATTGATGTTTCTCTCTCATTGATGTTTCTGATTCTCTAACCTTCTCCCTTCCTCTCTGTAAAAAATCAATAAAATATATTTAAAATATATATATATATATATGTAGATGGAAGGAAGAACAAACGACGCACCAATGGTGCCAAGTAAAGTCAGTTCTGTTCCATGTGGAAGCGAGGACCTAGGCCGGCGGGAGAACTCCCTCCCAACTAGGCTGTGCCTCCAGAGGGAAAGGACTGCAGAGGGCCCGTGAGGGACGTGCTGTCTTTCAGGCCCACCCACCAGCTAAGGCCGCCTTCCCAGGGAAAATCCATTTCCTAAGTGACAGGGGACATCCAACCAGATGCACTATATTCAAATCTATATGGATTCAGGTCATTGCATCCAAACTTTGTATTCTCACCCAGCTGTGGCTCAGGTGACATTGCTAGTCACCCAGAGCAGACACACCGCGCTGAAGGGAAACGTTCAGTGGCCACAGAGAAGAAATAAGTCCCCCAGGAGGATGTATGTCTCGGTTTCCATTTCCATAGGTGAGCCTGTGTCCAGGGGTCACCGGCCAATGCAAATGTCCCTAATTTATTCTTATCCCCGCTGCGCCCTCCTGAGGTCAAGCTCCCTTCCCCCGCTCCCGGTCTTAGCTGGGGCTTTTGCCCTTTAAAGACACTTCAGATATTTTAGTTCTTGACTCCCCACATTTATCATTAAAACAATTATCAGCTAAAAATGCCCCGCTCCCTAAAACAATGCAATCAGATGACAGGAGCATACTCAAGGTTATAAATAACTTCCTCTCTCCCTGCTACTGTTTGCAGTGCTATATAAATCTTTAGGTGTGCGAGTTTCATCATTACTAATGTGCTCTAAAATGTAATAAAACTTTCCTCATTAAAAAAGCCAGCCAATCAAAATAAGCACCTCACAGACCCTCAGACGGAGCGTCAGTATTTGCATTGCAGAACAATTGTAATTTTATTCATGGGCTGGCATAGCCGCAGCCCATCAGTAATTAAAACACGGAACAGCTGTCACTCTGCGGCATCCAAGGCGGACCGGGTGGGATAATGAGCCCCTTCCCTGAGCTCCATGCAGGGTTCTGTCCCCCACAGCCCCCCGAGGAGGGGACTGCCACAGGGAGGGACCTGTGGGGGGCAGGGCTGCCATGCGTGCAGTAGTATGGCTGGGTCGGGGGCTCAGGGCTGTCCCTGATCACCCACTCCAGACTGCCCTCCTTAATTCTGCGGGAAGAGGGTTTGTTCCTATTTGCTGGGCCACATGCGCATGGTGGAGACAGGCTGGGGTGGGGGCACTTCCACCTTCTCTGGTCTGTTTTGTTTGAAACAGCTTAACAAGTCAGCAGGGGCTATTTTTTGTCATCGAGGGAGTTAATTTGCAAAAAGGGCCTGGTGCTAAATGCTCCTGCTAAATTCCCAAAGGCTCGGAGGGAGGAACCCTAAATCTCTAGATATCCAAGCCAGAAGAGACATCTGCATCCTCTGGCCCATATCCCCATCCTGTAGAGGAGAACAGTTGAGAGGCGGAAAGGCACTGTGGCTGGGGCCAGTCATTGGTGAGAACCCAGTGTTGACTGGGAGTTGAAAGATCTGGGTTTGGACCTTCACAGCCCCCAGTGTGACCTGGGGCAGCTGTAGCCCGCTCTGGGCCTCAGTTTCCCTTCTGACTAGGGAGTGGAGGATGCAGGGGTCTTTTTAGGGCTGTCAGCACAGATGTCTTGGGAGCAGAACCTTCCTGGGGCATGATCTGGGGTGGACCTATTTCTCTCCTGTGGAGCCCAGATGGGGAGCCAGGCAGTGTTCCCGTCTGTTGTCTGTCCGTTCCGCTAGCAGCCCCACTTGGACTCCTCTTGCACCCCTTTAACCCCCAGTTTGACGGCAGCTTCTCTGGACACCTCTGAGGGTCTCTCCCTGCCCTTTTCCCTTTCACACTCGCTCCCTCTGTCTGTCTTCTATGCATCTCCAGGTTGTCTGGACCACCTCCTACCAGCAGGGGACAAAGACTTGTCCCCTGCTCTACTCAGGAAGGGGAGGTCTGTAAGCCAGACCAGAGGCCGAGGTGCCTCCATCCCCTGCACACTGAGCCCCAGGAGCTGGGCTCTGCCAGAACCCCCTGAGTCCTGTGACTGGGAGGATTTTGTGTCGTGTTGGGCTGGGGTCCTCTGCACCTTCATGTCTGAGCTATGAGGGTGGCTGCATGTTCACGTCTGTGGCACATAAGGGTTGACGACAGGAAAGAATGTTTGAAATCAGGGACCTTGGTGAGACCCCTGGGCCGGATGGAGAGAATGTCCCACGGGGTAGGTGTGCCCAATATTCACAAGGACCAGGATGCTGGGTAGGGACCTACCTGTCAGGCTGGGGACCCTGAGGACTGTGGAGGACAAGGATGCTCAGGAGCAGGCGGCCTCCTGGCTGATGCTGTACAGTTGCCAGGATGTGCAGCTGCGGTGTGGGCACCTTGGGGCAGGCGTGTGCGTGTGCCTGTGCGTATGTCCGCTGATCGGTGCAGTCATCCAGGACCCAGTGCTTCTGCTCCCTCTCCAAGCAGTGGGCCCACAGGATAAGCGGGGAGGGAGGGAGTCACTCCCACCAGGTACACAGTGGGGTTTCCTCGTGGCTTTCACTGTTATTTAAGACCAAGATGGTTTGAGTTCTTAGAGAAGGAAGGCCAGCAGCTGTGACAGGCGTGGCGTCCTAGGGGGAATGGCTGTTGTGGGAGCGGAAACCTGCCAGAGAGGGTGGGAGCTGAGGGTTACTTCCGGCCCCTGGAGCCTGGTGGTGTTGTGGGGCCGGTGGGCGAGAAGACCAAGATGCAGCTTGACTCAGAGGCAGGGCTCAGGGGCTTGGCAGTGTGGGGGGGACGCAAGGCATCTGTCCATCCCGCAAGGAGCTAGGAGATGCTGAGGAGGAAGGGAGCCAGGTCGGTGTCTCCAGGGACCCTGGGCCCGGGGTTAAGCACAGCAGTCATGTTAGGTCCACGCAGGAGAAGCCTGATGGAGAAAGCAAGAAGCATTGCTCAGCCTTTAAAAAACCCTGCCCCGCCTCCTGGGCTGCACTGTCCCCTCCTAGCTTCTCCCCGTCTCCTCGTACAGGCGACCAATATCCACGCTCCCCAAGGCTGCTGCCGACAGCCGTGCTGACAGCCTGTGCTCAGTGCTTGGCTCATCTCCACGCGTCCCTGTAACAAACCCGTGAGGCAGGAGCTGTCCTTGTCTTCCTGTGCTGAAGTGATGTCTATTAGAACACTGGTTGCAAGGATAGAGCCCACCTCAAACAGACGTAAGCAAAAATGGGGCCCCTGGTTTGTGTATCCGAAAACTATGGGTTTCGGGGCTGGTGTGATTTTGGGGTCACATGCTTAGCCTTGAACCCATCACTACAGCGGGGTGGAGGGTGTGCTCTGATTGGCCCTCCCCCAGAGCAGGTGGGCAGTCAGCTGCTTCAGAAGCAGAAGGACAAAGACTGGGGAGGGGATCCCAGAGAAAAAGGGGGTGACTGCAAGGCAGATGACTCGTTGGATGGCAATGCAGGCTCTGGGGAGCACCTCTTCTATGCTTCCCTGTGGTGCTCGGGGGCAAGGGCTGGCATGCTTGTCCCCAAACCTTTACTCGGGGAACCCCTGATTGTCCTGGAGGCCCTGATGTGGTCCAGGCCGTGAGGGCCTGTTTCTGTCAGCATTGCAGCATCGCTCTGCTTCCAGTTCGGAGGAGGTGCAGGGTGGGGGTCCCTAGGACATGCCCTCTGAGCTAGGGCCCTGGGACCCCATCAGATGGCCACTGCACTTCCATAACTCAAATATATGGAATGCAATTATTTTTTAAAATATTCCAATAAAATTATCTCCGATTATTTTCGTCACAATACAAATAGCTTCAATTAGAGCAGAAATAGGGCGCGGGTTTATAGCTGCCATGAATCTGAAAGTAACCTCAGTTCTGGGGTGGAAAAGCCTGCATCTCCCACCGAGGCCTGCCATGAATCCTGCGGCAACATGTCCCCAATTCCAGCATGGGGACTGCAGGCCGGGAGGATGGGGAAGGGACACTCCCTGGAGGCCGCCCCTCTCCCGGAGTTGCCAGTGCAAGGTCCCAACTCCAACAGCCGGTCCCAGGCCTGTTTGGGAGAGCGGTGGTCTCCAGGCCCCCGGGGAGGCGGGATGTGGGTGGAGAAGACTGACCCACTCACGGGTCTACACCCCTCCCTGAGCGTGTGTGCCTCTGGGCTGAGAGTCCAGGGCCTGGAGGAGCCCCACTCTGCCCCTCTCTCCCAGGCTCTCTGGGGCCTTCGGCTCTGGTCTGGCTTCCCAACCCTCAGAGGCAGCCTGATATGCAGGTTCCCCTTCACAAGAGGGCAGTCCTCTTGGACAGACCCAGGCCCTGAGACCCAGCCAACCCCCCACGTTACAGGTGGGGAAACTGGGAAATCCAGGGGCGGGATGATCCAGGGTCACACAACAGGAGCCAAGGCCTATTTGGCTCGGTGAATGGAGTGTCCGCCTGCGGACTGAGGGGTTCCAGGTTCGATTCTGGTCAAGGGCATGTATCCTGGTTGTGGGTGCATCCCTGGTGGCGGGCATGCGGGAGGCGGTTGATTGATGTCTTTCTCTCTCTCTGTCCCTCTCCCTTCCTCTCTGTAGGGAATCAATGGAATGTGTTTTAAATAAACAACAACAACAGGAGTGGCAGATCAGGGGACTCCCAGTTCCAGGAGGCCACAGGAGAGGGTGAGGACAGAGGGAGAGCAGCCATCCCAGCACGGAGGCCAGGCCCTAACCGGCTTCCCTGCCCTGTCCTGCCTCCTCCTCCTCCCCAGGGCATCTGACTGTGACGAGAGTCCACCCCACCCCACCCCAGTCCTGGCAGGGAGGGCAGAGCAGGCCTCCCCAGCAGCCATCCTCACAGGTCTGTGAGCTGGGCTCAGCCATGGGTCCCATCACGAGCCCTCAGCCATTCTCCTCAGGGACTCGCCTTCCCCATGTGGGTTCAGAACACGCCGCCTGCGATGGGTGATCTCCGGTGACACCATTGCTGGAGCAGGGAGAGGGTCCGTCTGACGCTGCGGGGACTTCACTGCTGCTCGGCCCGTCCATTCCTGCCCTTTCTGGTGAACTTGAGCATTTTTCTATCAATCTCCAATGAGAAGATTCGGGGGATGTTAAAAAGTGGAACTGCAAGAAAAAGGTAAACTTGGAGACACCCTTTCCTCTCTCACCAGACTTGTCTCTCTGTCCTTTTTAATGTTTTAGAGTTTTCTTCGTCTAGTTTTATGTGCGTCACGTTCAGTTTACACAACAGTTTCTTGTGAATGAGGCCTTTTTCATTCATGCTCAGTCAGCTGGTGACTGGTAAGCTGTGGACTTCTCTTGGCAAAAGTTCCATCAGAACCCTTTTGCAAACTCTCGCAGTGGCTCTAATTGCTGTGTGGGTAACTCTTTTGGATCTTGTAGGTAAACATAAATGTTATCTGCCAGGAATGATAATATTGTCTCTTCTTTTCTAACCTCTTTACTGCTTTAAAAAAAAAAAATTTCAGGCTTTCTGTGTTGGCCAAGTGCCTTACGTAAAACTGAGGAGAGAGAGGCCACCTCCATTCCTCAGTGAGGCCCAGGGACCTCGCACCCGGCAGTGTCCAGCAGCGCCGTGGGGCTCCCGTCCTTAGCACACCCACAACCCCAAAGGTCTTGCGTTTCCCTGGACACTCTCTTCCCTGTCAGGGTCTCCAGGGCCTGGCTGGGGGTGAAGGCAGCCAGTCCCACCTCCTCTGAGGGTCTCCTTGGGCTGGGGAGTCCAAAGGATATTTTCTTGCCTTTGTCCCCACGAGTTCCTTCCTGAAGGCCCCTGCCCCTCGGTTCCACTGCATTGGTAAACCCATTTCCTGACTTAAGGTCCCTCTGGGCCTTCCCCTTGCAGGGCTCCAGGGGGAAACCCAGCTGATTCCTCCCCTTTGCTTCAGGGGTGGGACATGACCCAGACCCGACCAGGGAGAGGACCTCATGCCCTAACCACCCCGATGTGTTCAGTGATTGCAGAAACGTCCATCCTGAGTCTCGGCCATACAGCGTAGTCCCACCTCCAGCAGGGCCATCAGACCCTCCACCCAGCAGGCGTTAAGCAGCAGCACCGCCTGCTCTCCACCCGAGGGTGCAGGGGAGAGCAGATGAGGATGTGGGTAGAGACACGCACCATGCAGTGAGGTCCCAGCACACCTGGTGTAGGAATTGAGGGCAGGGGTCGCTGGGCTCAAAGGTGAGAGTGGTCCCTCCTGCTTGGCTCTATGGTGGGAGGAAGCACCGTGGGAATGGCAGCCTGGGCGTGTGAAAGGAGCACTGACCACCTGTTCCAGGAGGCCACAGGAGAGGGTTCTGGGTCCAGCCAGGACAGGATTTGAGGTTGGACAAGAGAGGACACAGGCTGTGGGCAGAGGGGAGCTTGGGCAGGGAGCCCCAAGATAATGAGCTCAAACTTTCTCTGGAGGGTCTCAGGCTGTGGGGAGGGGCGCACTTTCATTTGACCACTTAGAAATCTGAGGCCAAGTCAGATTTGGTCCCTCCCCACCCAAGACAGCCCACCCCTGCAGCGGCTTTGGCCTGGCCGGACAAATCATCATCATTGTGGAATTGCATCACATACTAGTGATATTAAGAGGAAAATGGTGCAATTTTTTAATTTGGGGGAGCCCTTGGGACCTGCCACAGGCCCGTGGTTCTGACTAGTGCAGGTCAGATAAGCCCAGCCTTGTCCGTTGAGGACAGGGACAGCAGGCGGAAGCTCCTAAGGCAGACCCAGGGGTGGCCTCAGGAGGGCCAGGTGGAGGAGGATCGAGGTCCCACTTTGGACTGAGTGGAGAGTCCTGTGCCTGAGGCCGGCCCGAGAGAGGCCGGCACCTTCTGGCCAGCTGGCTGGGCAGCTAGGGTTTAACACTCAGAAAATAGGGCGTCGCAGAAACCGGTTTGGCTCAGTGGATAGAGCATCGGTTTGCAGACTGAGGGGTCCCAGGTTCGATTCCGGTCAAGGGCATGTGCCTTGGTTGCGGGCACATCCCCAGTGGGGGATGTGCAAGAGGCAGCTGATCGATGTCTCTTTCTCATCCATGTTTCTAACACACTATCCCTCTCTCTTTTCTCTGTAAAAAATCAATAAAATATAATTTAAAAAAGAAAATAGGGCATCACTGCACTTCGATTTACTCCAGACGGGTGATCATTGATTTAGGGCAAGTGTGTATTCTGAAACCTGGGAGAGAGAAACATTGAGGCCAGGAGGCCCCATTTTGCATGGAGCACTTCCCTACGCCCAATCAGTTCTACAGCCAAAGCACTTTTGTCCCCGGGAGGGAGCTAGGATGGATTCGAACTAACCAGGAGGTTCTTTGATTGCTATTTTAAAACTTCTCTTTGTACCTGGCCTGACATCATAATTACCCGCCTGAGATTTATCTCGGGCAGATGATGAGCAATGATAGGGTTTAAGGTGATAATTGAGTGTATCAGACACCTCAGCTCCTCCCTGGCGTTCAAGCTTAAGCCAAGTGGTTTTCCCTCTAGGCCACGGGTGTTCCTGGCCGTCCGGCTAAGAGTGAGTTATGGAAGGAGACTCACTTTGCCATGAGTTCTGTCAGCTCCACACCTTGCTGTGGTCAGCTGATGGGCGGCTGTTGAGCTCTGTCTTGGGCCAGCGCTTTGTAAGTCACGCCTTTGTAGGAGACTTACAGCCCTATCGCTAAGCCAGACTTCTGCTTGTGCCGCCACCAAGTATTTACTGGGCTCCTACTGTGTGTCTGGCACGGTTCTGGGGACCCATCCGTAAACCAAACAGAAAGAGCCCTGGCCTCAGGGAGTGTGGAGGGGCATAGTTCCACAGACACACAAGCCAAAGAAAAGGACCTGCAGAGAGACACGTGCTGCCAAGAAAATGCGGCCGAGCTCAGCAGGGCCCCTCTGAAGGCGGCAGTGGAAGTGAGCCCAAGCAGCCAGCCGGAAGGCCCGGAGGAGCGGGCCAGCGAGGAGGACAAGGAGAGGTGGGAGGATGGGGAGGAGGCTGATGGGCATGGAATGAGGGAAAGTGGAGAACATGAGCTTAGAGGTTGGCAATGGTGGTGGTGGAGGATCCTACTCAGTCCCCATTAGAGTCTCCAGAGCCCCATCTTCTTCTAGAGAAAGCCCTCTGGGATGGGCTGGTGGTGCTGTCCTTAGAAAGCCCTGGTTGTGAGCTCGGAAGTGAGCAGCAGTGCTATCCGCGCCCCCTGGAGGCAGGGCAGCTACATAACTGCAGGGCGCCTCGTTCAAAGAGCAGGGCAAACTTCCTCCTTTCTACCACAGTCTCTCTCTCCACGTGCTGTGATGCTTCTTATTTGCTTTTTCATGCCATCCTCCCTTGGGCATGGACGGGGGGCGGGTACTTGTGGGGTGAGTGCAACCCTCACAGACAGCCAGGGCCCCACTCTGCAATGCAGTGCTCAAACCGAAGCTCCCATTGCTTGTGCTCAGACCCTCCCATCCCCCAGCAGGAAGGGAGGAGCAGGGGGGTGGGGAGCAGGTGGTTGGGAGCCCCTTCGGCTTTGTGGGGAGGTAGTGAAAGGTGACACTGCAAGCCCCAGCACCTGCTCCAATGTCCCTTACAAACCACAA
>PVJN01019476.1:0-37601 GCA_004026805.1 Lasiurus borealis | reverse complement strand
GAATCTAAAAATTAAGTGAATTAAAAATTTGATCAACAGAATAAACTGGTGAATATAATAGAATCAGGAGCACAGAAAGGGAGTGGACTGTTAATTCTTAGGGGGAAAGGGGTGAAGGGTGTACAGGGAGAGACTGGACAAAAATCATACACCTATGGATGAGATCAATGGGAGGGAGCTAAGGGCAGAGGGAGGATGGTAGCTGGGTGGAGGGGTACTATGGAGGGGAAAAAAGAGAAACAAATGTAATAATCTGAATAATAAAGATTTAATTAAAAAAAAAAGTTCAGAAAGAAAAAAAAAATCTGTATCTGCCAAAACCGGTTTGGCTCAGTGGATAGCGCATCGGCCTGTGGACTGAAAGGTCCCAGGTTCGATTCTGGTCAAGGGCATGTATTCTGGTTGCAGTCACATCCCCAGTAGGGGGCTTGCAGGAGGTGGCTGATCGATGTCTCTCTCTCATCGATGTTTCTAACTCTCTATCCCTCTCCCTTCCTCGCTGGGAAAAATCAATAAAATATATTAAAAAAAATAAAATAAAATCTGTATCTTTGGAGAAACCAAGATGGCAGCATAGATAAATACCCAAACTGCTGCCTTGCACAACAATTTCAAAACTACAAAAAAAGACAAAACAGACACCATCCAGAATCACAGGAAAGTGAAAATTCTACAACTAGAAGGAAAGAGAAAAGCACATTGAGACTCAGAGGAGCTGCAAAAGGCTGAAGCACAGAGAGGATGGGTGGCTGAGTGCACAGATGGCTGAGTGAGTGGTTGGCTTCCTTAAGTGGGAGGAGATAGAAGCTCCCGACTGCACTGAGCTCCTGTCCCGGGCAAGACTCTGGGAACCCAGACCCATTTGGGGGGAATCTGGACTGTCAGGAAAAGAGAAAGCACATTGAGACTCAGGGGACCTGCGGAAGGCAGAGATCCAGAGGCATGCATGCGTAGAGAGGACTGACTGCTGAGTGCATGGGTGGCGAGTGCATGGCTGGATTTCTAAAGTGGGAAGGAGATGGAAGCTCCTAACTGTGCTGAACTCCAGTTCCAGGCAAGTTTCTGGGAACCCATACTCATTTGTTGAGAAACCGGAGTGTCTGGCAGCGGGCAAAACTTGAGGGCAGCTTTCTCTCAGAGGTACTTGCATCGATTACCAAGAGACACTGAGACCCAGGGGCCTCATAGGGCAGGGCTGATGGGAAGCCAAGGCTGTCTGCTCTGCCCTGAGACTCCACCCAAGCTGAGCACAGAGGCTTTTGCAATTTTGCAAGTTTTGCCTCATAAGGGTGTCTCCAGGACAGAAGTTCTCCCAACATAGACACAGCTGATCTTCATAGCCAATTGGCTTGGAGGTCAGTTCCTCCCAGTGATATCAGCAACAATTAAGACTTAACTACAACAAGGCTGTGCACACAATCAACAAATGGGTGCACCAAAAGTGTTCATTTCAGGTAACTGGAGGAGGCTGAGCCACTGGGCCACATAGGACATCTAGCACACAAAGCTACTCTACCAACTCAGGGAAGCAGCAAAATGTGCGGAGACAAAAGAACAGATCACAAACAAAGGAAATGGAGGAAAACAAATGACTGGATATAAAATTCAAAATCACAGTTATAAGGTTTTTTAAGAATTTCCTAGAAAAGGCCGATAAATTTAACAAGATCCTTGAGGATATGAAAAAGGACCAACTAGAAATTAAACATACACTGACTGAAATAAAAATTATTATACAGACCCAATGGCAGACTAGAAGAACGCAAGAATCAAGTCAAAGATTTGAAATACAAAGAAGCAAAACCACTCAACTGGAAAAGCCAAAAGAAAAAAGAATCCAAAAATGTGAAGATAGTGTAAGGAGCCTCTGGGACAACCTTAAGCGTACCAACATCAGAATTATGGGGGTGCCAGAAGAAGAGAGAGAGCAAGATACTGAAAACCTATTTGAAGAAATAATGACTGAAAACTTCCCCTACCTGGTGAAAGAAATAGACTTACAAGTCCACGAAGCACACAGAACCCCAAACAAAAGGAATCCAAAGAGGACCACACCAAGACACATCATCATTAAAATGCCAAGAGCAAAAGACAAAGAGAATATTAAAAACAGCAAGAAAAAACAGTTAATAACCTACAAGGGAGCACCCATCTGATTGTCAGCTGATTTCTCAACAGAAACTATGCAGGCCAGATGAGAGTGGCAAGAAATATTTAGTGATGAATAGGAAGATCCTACACCAAGATTACTCTATCCAGCAAAGCTATCATTCAGAATTGAAGGTCAGATAAAGAGATTCACAGATAAGGAGAAATTAAAGGAGTTCATCAAAACCAACGCATTATATGAAATGCTGAAAGGTACTCTTTAAGAAGAGGAAGAAGAAGAAAAAGGTAAAGATGAAAATTATGAACAACAAATACATGTCTATGAACAAGTGAAACTAACAATCAAGGCAATAAAAAATGTGATGAACAGAATAAACTGATGAATATAATAGAATCAGGGACATAGAAAGGGAGTAGACTGACAATTCTTGAGGGGAAGGAGTGTGTGGGGGTGTGTGCGGGAAGAGACTGGACAAAAATCATACACCTATGGATGAGGACAGTAGTGGTGAGGTAAGGGCAGAGGTTGGGATGGGAACTGGGTGGAGGGGAGCTATAGAGGGAAAAAAGAGGAATGATTGTAATAACCTGAACAATAAAGATTTATTAAATTAAAAATAAATAAAATCTGTATCTATTTAAGTGTGTATCATAAGAACCTCATTTGGAAGTTTATATCAATGTAAATTTCTCCCTTTTTTTGGAGTTTTAATCTCTCATTCTCCACTGATTACTTTCCTTACTTAAAATTCTCTATTAAAAACAAACAAATGAGTCTAATGGACAAACAAACAATAACTTTTATACCAGAGGTTCCCAACTTTAAATCCATGAAAAGGCTTTTAGAAACCCCATTTTTACCTCAAATGATAAGAAAAATTTTAACTTTACATATTTTCATTTCCTTGAGGGAAGAGGTCCATCCATTCCCTACCAGATTTTCAAAGGACTCATCACCACAGAAAAAGGTCCTAGACTCAGTTATATCTTTTAGATACAACATCAACTTTTCCTTTTGCTGTTTACTTTTCAAGTGCCAATACACTCTTGGCATTGATTTTTCTCACCACCCATTATTTCTTTCTTGTTTATTTGTTTTGTATTGAATATAACAGAAATAATAGCTTTATATTAACAGAAGCAGAAAATATGCATGAAAAATATAGACAAATAAGAATAAAAAAATAGACCAGCAGGGATGGCTCAGTGATTGAGTGTTGACCTATGAACCAGGAGGTCATGGTTCGATTCCCAGTCAGGACACATGCCTAGGTTGTGGGCTTGGTCCCCAGCATGGGGTTATGCAGGAGGCAGCCAATCAGTGATTCTCTCTCATCATTGATATTTTTATCTCTCTCTCCCTCTCCCTTCCTCTCTGAAATCAATAAAAACATTAAAAACAAAAAGAATAAGAAAATGAAAATCCCATATTCTACCAGTCATTAATTACTACTTTAGCACCTTAATTTATACCTTCCTGCATCTTTTATATACATACTAGTGGACCAGTGCACAAAACTCTTCCCCTAGCCTGGCCTGTAACCTGTCACAGTGCAGGAGCCCAGTGATCCATTGCCCCAAAGAGGTAGACCCCGCCCACCCATCCACACCTCCTCAATAGATTGCCCCGAAGAGATAGGCTGGAGCCGGCAGAGGCCTACGGACCCCCTGCACAGGCACAAAGAGGGCCCCATCATGGCTTCGCCTCTGGGCCAGGCCATGGCAGAGACCTCTGGACCTTTGTACACCTGCAGACCCCTGACTGGGGCCAGGCGCCTGTGGACCCCCAGCTGGGTCCAGGCCCTTGGAGGCCTCTCTGCCCACCTGCAGGCCCCTGACACAGGTACGTGGAGAGGCCTCTCTGCTGTGGCCCTGCCCCCATCCCCAACGCTGCAAGCCCCTGCCCACCCGCATCTGCTGCACACATAGCCTGCTGATCAGCTGTTACTGTGACAGCGTCCCCACCAATTTGCATATTGCCCTATTATTAGTATAGCTGTGCGTGTGTTTGTGTACATACACACTTGTATATATGTATGTATGTTTTTTGTTATGCAAAATTTAACAAAATTAGATCAAATGTACATATTGGTTCTTAAGCATTTTTAATTGTGGTAAAATACATCTGACAACAATTTACCATCTTAACCATTTTTTAAGTGTATAGTTCAGTAGTGTTAAGTATATTCACATTATTGTGCGAAATCCAGGACTTTTTCACATTGCAAAGCTAAAACTCTATACTATTTGACAACTCCCTACTTCCCTCTCCCCCAACCTCTGTAACCACCATTCTATTTTATTTTTATTCAATTGACTATGGTATAGGTAGAATCATACAGCATTCACCTTTGTTGTGTCTAACTTATTTCACTTAGCATAATATCCTTAAGATTCATCCAAGTTGTAACATGTGTCAGAATTTTCTTCATAATTAAAGCTGAACACTATTCCTTTTATGTATAGGTCACATTTTGTTTATTCGTTCATTGGTCGATGTACATTTGAGTTGCTTCCACCTTTTAGCTATTGTGAATAACGGTGCTGTGAATGTGGGTGTAAATGCATATTATAAACTGCTTTCTTTTTTTCGGTTATCAGTCTCCACATTATACAGTATGATTGTACCTTAAGGAATACTCAATCTTGATTCAGTTCTTCCAACTGTCCCCAAAATATCTTTTATAGCTGATTTGCCCACAATTATATCCAACTTAGGATAACACTTGCCTCAGAATGTGATGTTTCTTAAGTGTCTTAATTTCGCCTATTTTCTCTTTTTCAAAGATAGTGGCTTGTTTTGTGGTCTGTTGCGCTGACCACTCACTTCTCAACCCTGTGTACTTGGCCTTCTGCTCCTATCACTTCACTAAAATTACCTCTAAATAACAAGTCCAAGCATCTTTTCCCCTATCTCCATCCTCTAGAATATGATATATATCATTTGATACATTAACTCCTTGACACTCTCTTTTTTTGACCTCTGTGACATTACCCTCCCCTAATTCTGAATGTGCCATATTTATAGTTTTCTTGAACAGCTCACTATTCCAAGTGAATGCTATTTTCTGTACCTTAGCTAATGAAGTTTACTTCTATCTGAATTATGTCCTTTACCTTAACCTCCTCTTTCTTTCATCTTTAATTTCTACCTGTTAAAATCCTAGTTATTTTTCAAGATCAGTTCAAATATTGTATTTTCCTTGAAACTTTCTCTAATAATCCCAATCAGAAATTAATTCTTCAGCCTCTTAATGTGTGTGTGTGTGTGTGAATGAGAGAGAGAAAGAAAGAGAGAGAGAGAGAGGGAGAGAGATATATATATATATATTTGAATCTCTTTTCATAGTCCCTGAGCAATGACACATTTTATCTTGTATTGTAATTATTATAGTGGCTGTCCTATTCATCATACTGGCCTTAATTTCATGACGGTAAAAATGAGTCTTGTTACTAAAAGCTTGTCCCACAGAATTTAGCACAGTGCCTTATATGACATAAAGATTAAATATTTGAATGGATGGATGTTCATTTGGGGGCGGGTTACTTTTTTTCTTTTTAAATTAAGTTTAAAATTCTTATTTTTATCCATTTACTCCAGTAAGGACACTGTCTCTTCTAACTTCCTCTTTGTTTTCCATTTCCCAGTCCTAGTAGCTGTAACAGCATTTTATGTTTCCCTTTATAAAGGCCCAATGTATTTTGCCACTTGGAAATAATTCTGCTGAGTTAACCCAATGTTGACATAGGATCTTAAGTAATTAGCAGAAGTTAAAGTAACTGAGTCAACAAAATAATACTTAAAAAAAAAACAACAAAAAACCTCATCCTCATTCCCTTTCCTTTAGCCTTATCTGTTCAAATATTCAAGTCCTGTTAGGATCTCTTCCTTTCTTTTTGTGCATGACAGTGATCCTGATCCCATGTCCCACTCCGACACCTGCATTCATGCATAGATCCATAAAACACTGAGAGAAAGACAGAGTCAGAGGATAATAGGACTGAAATAATCTTAGTAATCATCTCTCATTGTTTCTATTTTGCAGATTTTTTTTGACACTCAGCAAATTAGCTGACTTTCTCTCTCTCTCTCCCCATCCCTCCCTCCCTCCCTCTTTTGACATTTCGCATTTAGTGTTAGGCCTGTAGGGCAACACAATCCTTAAGGGCCTTTGGTGAGTCCCGCCACAGGAGAACAGAACACCAGGAAAGACTTGCAGGGCGCCAGGAGTCAGATCAGAACACGCGAGGAACTGGAAACTGTCCTAAAGGCACTTGATCACACTGCAGCATTCCGTCTGCATTCCAAGCCACCAGCACAGCCCCTAGACCCACCAGAGACTGCCTGGAAGGATGAAACTCCAGCTCCTGGGTGCTGCTCTCTCTGACCCAATGTCCCAGTGGCTGGGTGCTGGGATATTTTCTCTCCAGTCCCTTCCCTTAAATAAATTCATTTTTCCTTAATTACCATCTCAGATGGCTATTTAGCCTGCCTGCATCCACCATCCACCATGTTCACCTTTCATATATATATATATATATATATATATATATATATATATATATATAATATATTTTATTGATTTTTTACAGAGAGGAAGAGAGAGGGTTATAGAGTTAGAAATGTCGATCAGCTGCCTCCTGCACGCCCACTACTGGGGTTATGACCCCAAACAATGTACATGCCCTTCATTTTGGCGGTTTGTGGGAGGCTATGCAGAAGGGAAGCTTTCTTCCTTCCCTTACCCTCCCCTGTCCTTAAAGACTTTTAGTCTCTGGGTCTTACAGTGACCAAGGCCTTCGGACTCCCAAGCAGCAGCTGGAGTGCCAGATCCTCAGACCTTCTGATTTCTACTAATGGGTGAGTTACTTCATGTGTGGGAAGAGGGCCCTAGGGACCAAGATGTGGGGCTTCCCATGGGGCCCGCACTTTCGGGGGCATGGGTCAGCCTTTTAAAAGCCTCTAGTGTGGCTGCCGCTCGAAGATTTCCAGGACAGAAGAAATTGGGCTTGGAACCGGCAAGATCGCAGTAGGCAGCTTGCTGGCCGCATGCACATGTCCAAGCAAAGGAGGCACACAGTGAAAATCACACATCGCCCAAACCCTGGGCCAAAATGCCCTGTAGGATTTTATTTGGGGGACTGTACGATTTGGCATGTGAGTTTTGGCATAGCGGGGGCACCCCTCTTTGTCCCTAGCCACTGGGGGTGGTCACTGAGTCCCGAACTTAGTCTTTTCTAGTCATGGAGGGATGCCTCCTGGAATAAGCTGCAGCACAAGAGAGGAGCAGTAACCAGGCTGGGGCACTGGCCATTGGTTTCACAGGCAATTCAATCTCAACTCTTCCTAAGGACTCACCTCTGGCCTGCCTTTTACAGACTCTGAAGGCCTTCCTTAAGAGTTAGACACAAATGCTTCTTCTTCTTCTTCTTCTTCTTCTTCTTTTTTTTTTTTTATTGCAATACAGCATGGCCACACATTGTTTAATTTATTTATTTTTTATTTTTATATTTTTAAAAAATATATTTTATTGATTTTTTTACAGAAAGGAAGGGAGAGGGATAGAGAGTTAGAAACATCGATGAGAGAGAAAGATCGATCAGCTGCCTCCTGCACACCTGCTACTTGGGATGTGCCCACAACCAAGGTATGTGCCCTTGACCAAAATCAAACCCTGGACCCTTCAGTTCTCAGGCTGACACTCTATCCACTGAGCCAAACCGGTTTCAGCTAATTTATTTATTTATTTATTAAATATATTTTATTGATTTTTTACAGAGAGGAAAGGAGAGGGATAGAAAGTCAGAAACATCGATGAGAGAGAGACATCGATCAGCTGCCTCCTGCACGCCCCACACTGGAGATGTGCCCGCAAGCAAGGTACATGCCCCCAACAGGAATCGAACCTGGGACCTTTCGGTCCGTAGGCCGACGCTCTATCCGCTGAGCCAAACCAGTCTCGGCCTAATTTATTTATTTTAAATATATTTTTATTGATTTCAGTGGGGAAGGAAGAGGAAGAGAGAGAGTGAAAAATCAACGATGGGAGAGAATCCTTGATTGGCTGTCTCCTGTATGCCCCACACTTGGGATGAAGTCCATAATCCAGGCATGTACCCTTGACTGGAAGTGAATCCGGGATCCTTCAGTCCCCAGGCTGATGCTCTATCTACTGAGCCAAACCAGCGAGGGCACATGACTGCACATCAGGAGGTCAGGCTCCAAGATGCCCCTCTTAATTATCCACCATTCTCCAGCTGGATTTACACTGCCTCTGCCTAGGCAAATGGTCAGAGAGTCCCTGTGTTCAGGCCTTCTTTGAGCTCCATCACCACCCTGAACTCTGCTTCTCCTGTCCTACTGTTTTTGCCTCCACCCTAAACCCTTAAAACCACACAGAACCCTAATTTTTGCCTTCTCGCCATCTCCCTTCTCAAACAACAACTTTCTTTACTACAAAACTGCAAACACATAATGGTCGGCTACTGGCATCACACAATTTATCTCCAAGGAAAAATGTGGCAGTTTTAAATCCAAGCTGCTGGGGGCCTGGGAACAAGCAGCGGGGCCTGCTCCCTCCTCTCCCCGCCTTTTCTCCAGCCTCATACGCCTATATATAATTTTCCAACGTCTTTGGTACCTTAAAAGCTTTGGAGCATGGCTGAGTTAAATGATAAACACCTAGATATTCTAAAATAGCATGAAATTCCAAAACATTACTGTTAAAGACAAGTTTTAAGTTCACCTGACTTTAGCTTTTGTTACAGAAACTCTATAAAGTAAATCTGGAGCGGTTCATGAAATGTCTAGTGCTCTGTTGAAGGTGTGTTTCTTGAGGTGAGTGTGTTTCAAGTGTGTTCATAAATGTCAATCTAAGAGATGCTGGTTGTTTATAGTCTGCATGTATTTGTATGTTATGTGTAATGTTTGGATGGCACTACTAGGGTATGCTGTTTTATTGGCCTACAGAAATTAAATACTCACATCACTTCAATAGAACCCTATGGTCTAGACAAAATATTTAATATCAAAATCATTTTAAATTCAATTAACAGCCTTTAATAAAATTGTTACCATAAAGCTATACCCTTAGTGGATGAAAGGGGCCACATGCTAACCTGACTAACTCAAGGAAGGCCTGCATGGCAGCCTTGCAAATTCATAGACCTAAAGTAACCACAAAACATGGTCTGAAGTTACAACCTTTTCATTAAAAAGCAGCTTATAACGGGTAATCATGTCTTAGGCCAGTATCTTCCCTGGTAAAGATCAACTTCAATCTTTACTGAGCCTTTTGTCTTTTTGTGTCTAAGATACCATGCCTGTGAAAGGTCAGGGTAATTTGTAACTTCCCTTTTTCTGGACCTGGCAGGGCACAACAGATGGTGCCAGGGTACAGATCACAAATTCCCCCATAATTATTGTTCTTGTTACCATGTTAATTGTTGACCATTAATTATGCTCAGCTATGTAAAAGAAGCGCATGTCTATCATTTAACTTTTTATCCAATTCCAGAGGTTCCCGCCGCCCCTTTGCTTTCTCCCACCTCACTAATCTATAACAACGGATTTCATGGAACCCACTTATGTCTCCTCCCTTGATGGTAATTTATAAAAATAGATGAAAAGCCACCATTCTCTGGAGCATTATCTCAATGTGTTGTGACTGAAATAGGGGTAAATGTGTTTCAATAGATTCCATATACACAGTTGTAAATGTTAGACTCAGTTCATTATCTTCAAAGTTTTGTTTTTCACCTCTGAGCTCAGCTAAACTAGATTCTGAACTTTTTCCTAGTTTTTATAAATATTTGGCTACAATCCTCCAAACTAATGTCTCTTTCCTTCCACCAGACCATTTGTCATAATTCTTATTGTTCTAGCTTGCCCCCATAATACTACAATTTATAAAACAGTTTGTCTCCACCAGGTTACAAGTTCTACTTGTACTCAAGAGATACCACCCTTATACACCATCACAACCTCCTTTTATGCCCAGGCCTCATCTTCCCTCTGACAGAGAGCCAGGATTTTTGGTGCTAAAGGAAATATCTCCCCTTTTCAGCAGAAAGCATCTTTAGAAAAGACCCCATGTCCCCTTTTCTCTGAAAGAATTCAAGACCAAAAATCTTTATGGGGGGAAATGTTAGACAGCCCTCCAGAATGTTAGACCCTCAGAACAAGGACAATAGGCCAGATGCAGAGACTCACCTGGGCGGAAAACTCCAGATGTCTAACAAGGGACAAAACTGGGAAAACAAGAACCTCGCTCCCACGGTAACCAGTTCTCTTCCCTTTCATATCACTAGTCAGGCAGTTTAGACCCCCTGACATTTTCTTGCCTGAAGATAGCATCTAGGTCTCAGTTGTATGTCAGCTGCAGGCCCAGAAAAGCAGCAGAACTAGATAGGTGACTCCGTGACTGCCTCAGGACCAAAATCACTCCTCAGGTTTCCTCAGCCTTGGGTATCACAAATAAACTCTACCCAGCATCTTCATCAAACACTGGCTGTAATTAATGATTTGGCATGTGCTAGGGATTTCTTTTTCCCCTACATCCCTTCTTCTCAGGTGACAGAGCTCTATTCAAAACATGAACCTTCAACCTGGGGCGTGTTTCTCACTACTCCAACTACACCGAAGCTGGCAGGGGTAAAACCCAGAATCCATTGCACCAAAGTGAAGAGGGTGCCAGAAGGGGAAGAATGGGTGACTGAACCCAGGGAACACCTCAAGGAGGGACTTTGTAGAATGGTCCTTTTCATCTTACCTAGTAGGACTCGGAACACTATTGCTAATATACAGAATTATACTCATTCTATTCATTTTGGGAAGAAAGTCACACACACGGACCTTTATGCGTTAGGACCCACTGTCCTGGAAAAGGATATAAGAATGTTTGCTCTTAGGGTTGTTGGAGTAGCTCCCTGTGGCAAATGTCAGCCTTTTACTAGGTGTTCTAGTTACTGTTTTTCAGTATCTAATAACTACAATATGAATTCTTCTGATAATTTCACCCTTCCTTACAGTAACGGGCATACTAAGCTGCCAGCCGGTTGGTTTTTGATATGTGGGGTAACTTTATTCATATATCTTTCTCCACCCCCCTGCCCCGCCCTGCCCTCTACCAACAGCACCAGGGGGGCTTATTCCTCAGGATGACTGACTGAAGATAGAAACCTTTGCCTAGTTAAGAATAATTATTGACAATTAGATAAAGAAAGGAAATGTTAGGCCTGTAGGACAATACAATCCTTAACAGTCATTTGTAAGTTTTCCACCCCAGGAGAACAAAAACACCAGGAATAACTGGCTGGAGGCCAGGAGTCAGACTAATCAAGGAATGGAAACTGTCCTGAAGGCACCTGATCACACACCTGCATTCCATCTGCATTCCAAGCCGAAGACTACTGACAAGTTTCCCACCAGTGACTACGTGTAAGGATGAAACCTCAGCTCCTGGGTGCTGCCATCACCCACCCAATGTCTCTGTGGCTGTATATCCTATCTTGCTTTGGGTATCCTACTCTCATCCCCTTCTCTTAAATAAATTCAATTTCCTTTAATCACCGCCTGAGATGGCTATTTAGTCTACCCACATGCACCAGCCACCATGTTCATCTTTCATTTAGTACACTAGGAGCCCAGTACACGATTCGAAATCGCGTGTCGCCGGTCTGGCCCTGCCTGGCTCCCTGAGCCCTGAAACAGCCTCGGCCACACTAATCAGGCCCTCCCCCAGCACCAGGGTGTGGAGGCCCCAGCTGCCCTGCCCCCCACACTGCTCAACCTCCCCCTGTCCCGTCAACTCGTTATGGAGTCCCAGTTATCACATTTCTCTACCTTATATATAGAGAGATACTTGTACCTTATCTTTATTGTTGAAAATATTACAGATGTCCCTCTTTTTCTCCCATTGACCCCTTGACCCCTGCCTCCCACCAGGTCTTCACCACACTATTGTCTGTATCCAGAGGCTATACACATATGCATGTAAGTTCTTCTTTATTATTTAATTTTTAAAATATATATTTTTATTGATTTCAGAGAAGAAGGGAGAGAGAGATAGAAACATTAATGATGACAGAGAATCGTGGATTGGCTGCCTCTTGCTCCCCTTCCCCACTGGGGACTTAGCCTGCAACCTGGGCATGTGCCCTTGACTGGAATTGAACCAGGTTAATGCTCTCTCCACTGAGCCAAACCAGCTAGGGCTGCATATAAGTTCTTAGGACAAAGAATCATATTAACTGCAATGCCTTTGGTATCGTTAACAAAGGGAAAGGTACTGAGAACTGCACAAACTGAAGTATTAAAGACTGACAAAAGCAAAATTCCAATATAAAGCAACTGAGTCAACCAGTCTGAGCTTTTTTAAATATCACAATCTGTCTTGAAATGAAGTATATATAAATCAGAGTTTTAAAATCTTTCAGAATAAGATTACTTTTTATAATTCTCCAATTGTTTTGACTATAAAATACCTCTCCATTCAAGATAAATAGAGAGTAAACTGATGAACAAAAATAGATTCAGAGACATAGAAACAATGAGCAGACCGTCAAACCTCAGAGGGAAGGCAGGGAAGGGTGAGGGAGGGGTAAGAGATCAACCAAAGGACTTGTATTCATGCATATAAGCATAACCAACGGACACAGACAGTAGGGGGGAAGGGCATGTGCTGGGGGTAGGGAGAAGTCAATAGGGGAAAAAGGAGACATATATAATACTTTCAACAATAAATAATTTTAAATAAAAAAGATAGAGAATTTCTTAATTTTATTTTAAATACTGAGTTGACTGGCAGTAACTAAAAAGATAAATAAAATTTGAAACTAAAATTCAACTAGGATAGCCAAGTAGATTCTAGAATCAAATACTAATGATAGCAAAAGAGTCAGTACCAAGAAGGAATAAGAAAAAGGATAAATATAAAGAAAAGAGAAATAGAATAAGAATATATATGCATATATTCAATGACTTGCTAAACAAAACTTTTGGGGAAAATGGAAATCAAAAGTCAGAAGATGAATCATAGCTGATTTAAGAGAGGGGGGAAATGACATAAAAATTCACTATTAGTTCAGGATGAATATATTAAAAGCCAAGATAAATAGAATGTGGAATATTTAGAAGAAGAAAGGTGCACATGAGGAGAAAATAGAAGTTGTATAAGTTGGGAAGGAATCAGGGGACATAGAAAATAATGACCCTCTAATCATCATGTTTAATAAGCAAAACAAACTAGGCTCAAGTTATCAAGGGGGTCTAGGGTTTCTTACCAGAAACCTGAGACAGTAGCACCGATCTGGAGCCCGCGATGTCCCGTCTGTCTGGTCCTCATACTTAACCACATAGAGTCATGAAGTATATTTAGGAAATTTGTTGAGCTCTTCCTCTTTCTTCTCTCTGTTGCTTTAGGTTGATAAACTCCACATTTTTGACGACTATTTGACTTTGCAGGAAGTGTTTCCAAATGAGTCATTTCTAAACGTTATCAGATAAGAAAAGAAATAAACAGAAGTCAGAGACCAGACTTTTCAAAAATGTTCTGCAGGACAGAGCATTGTTAGGAAGAAATTACTCTGTTCATAAGCTACTCACTTCCTAAATGTTTGCTTTTGTTTTGTTTTGACCCAGTAATTTCACTTCTAGGAATATATTCCAATAAATGGATTAACAGACAGGAGTCATTGCTCAAAGTCCTACTTCAATCTTCTTCACTTTCCTGATAAAACACTGTCTAATTCCCCAAACTCTGTGGTATGTGAGGGTAGGGGTTGGGAATGGTTGGGAGGAATGACCTGCATAACACCATGTAATGAACCTCAAATAGCATCTCTTAAAATGCTTAATATGTGTAAAGAAATGTGCCATGCCAAAATCAGATAAATTAAACTATGTTCTTATTTCTTGAGATTCACAATCTAGTAGAAATATGTACTCATACACACAAATAATTGTAATACAACTCAGGTTATAATAATATAAACATAGAAATAAAATAGTAGAACATAAGTATGTTTAAGTAGGCAGCAGTATATTTTGCCTGAGACAATCTAGGAAAGTCTTAAGATAGAAATAAGATAAAGTAGCCAAAACCGGTTTGGCTCAGTGGATAGAGTGTTGGCCTGCGGACTGAAAGATCCCAGGTTCAATTCCGGTCAAGGTCATGTACCTTGGTTGTGGGCACATCCTCAGTAGGGGGTGTGTAGGAGGCAGCTGATTGATGTCTTTCTCTCAGTTATGTTTCTAACTCTCTATCCTTCTCCTTTCCACTCTGTAAAAAATATATTTCTTTAAAAAAAGAAATAAGATAAGGTAGAAATAAGGTTATTTTCCCCACTTATTTATTTATTGTTAATCCTTACCCCAGGATTTTTTCCATTGATTTTTAAATCCCCTCTTACTGCATCTTGTGATTTCAAATTTTTCTTTATGGATTAAGGTATTACATATGTGTCTTTACTCCTTCCCTCCTATTGCTCTCACCCTCCTAGTGTCTGTCTCTATTGGTTATGCTTATATGCAACCTTTGATTGATCTTTCCCACACCCTCCCTTGCCTTCCCTCTGAGGTTTGATGGTCTGATCGATAATTCTCTATCACTGGATCTGTTTTTGTTCATCAGTTTATGTCAGTGGTTCTCAACCTGTGGGTCGAGACCCCTTTGGGGGTTGAACGACCCTTTCACAGGGGTCGCCTAAGACTATTGGAAAACACCTATTTCCCATGGTCTTAGGAATCAACACACTGCTCCTCGGTGTAGCAAAATGTAGCAATGTAGTTTCTGTTGTCATATTAAGACTGTTACCCATGCTACACCACGATTCAAGACAAAATTTCATTTATTTGTAATTAGAAATAAATATTTCACAATATATAATTACATATTGTTTTTGTGATTAATCCCTATGCTTTAATTATGTTCAATTTGTAACAATGAAAATACATCCTGCATATCAGATATTTACATTACAGTTCACAACAGTAGCAAAATTACAGTTATGAAGTAGCAACGGAAATAATTTTATGGTTGGGGGTCACCACCACATGAGGAGCTGTCTTAAAGGGTCTTGGCATTAGGAAGGTTAAGAACCACTGGTTTATGTTGTTCATTATATTCCACAAATGAGTGAGATCATGTGATATTTATCTTTCTCTGACTGACTTATTTCACTTAGGATAATATTCTTCAGATCAATCCATGCTGTTGCAAATGGTAGTTCTTTTTTATAGCAGTATAGTATTCCATTGTGTATGTGTACCACGGTTTTCTAACCCACCTTATCTGCTGATGGGCACTTAGGCTGTTTCCAGATCTTAGCTATTGTAAATTGTGCTGCTATGAACATAAGGGTGCATTTATCCTTTCTGATTGGTGTTTCTAGTTTCTTGGTATATATTCCTAGGATTGGGATTACTGGATCAAATGGGAGTTCCATTTTTAGTTTTTTGAGAAAACTCCATACTGTTCTCCACAGTGGCTGCACCAATCTGCATTCCCATCAGCAGGACACAAGGATTTCTTTTTTTCTGCATCCTTGCCAGCACTTGTCATTTGTTGATGTGTTGATGATAGCCATTCTGGACAGGTGTGAGATGGTACTTCAATATTGTTTTGATTTGCATCTCTTAGACAATTAGTGACTTTGAGCATGTTTTCATATGTCTTTTGGCCTTCTTTTTTTAAAAAAATATATTTTATTGATTTTTTTACAGAGAGAAAGGGAGAGGGATAGAGAGTCAGAAACATCGATGAGAGAGAAACATCGATCAGCAGCCTCCTGCACGCTCCCCACTGGGGACGTGTCCACAACCAAGATACATGCCCTGACCAGAATCGAACCTGGGACTTCTCAGTCTGCAGGCCGATGCTCTATCCACTGAGCCAAACCAGTTTCTGCATCTTTTGGCCTTCTGTGTGTCCTCTTTATTTATTTATTTATTTATTTTTATTTTTTTAAAATTTATTTTATTTTTATTTTTTCCTTATTGCCCTCCCCACCCTCTGTATGTCCTCTTTAGAAAAGTATTTTCACAAGAGGACATACATAGAAATAAGGTTTTAAAAAGCTATAGGGCCTCTACAGGCACAAAAGATGACAAGCTGTTTAGAGTGTTTAAGGGGAGCATAGTCAGAAGCAGGTAGGGGGAGAGTGCTTTAGGTATTGGAGAGTAGGCAGGAGTTTGGGGAATTAGACTGTGTTTTATCAGGAGAGTGCAGAAGATTGAAGCAGGACCTAGAGCAATGATTCCTGCTAAAGTATACATTGCAAAAAATTCTCACCCACATTATTCTTTTACCTGTATGTATATGAAATAAAGTTTATTTGGATCAAAAGTATTTGAACACTCTTGCCTGTGTTAAGGGCTTTCTATATTAATCAACTTATTGTCCAAACAATAGTATCTGCTCCTCCTTTGCAGTCAAATCACTGAAGAATATTTTTGTGGCAAAAAGACCCAAGAAAAAATGGCAAGAGTTGTTTATTGATCATTCTATCTATCATCTATCTACCTACCTACCTACCTACCTACCTATCTACCTACCTTCCTATCTATCATCATCTATCATCTATCACCTATCATTTCCATTGTTATTATCTAATTACTAGAATAATACATTCTTATACAAAGATTAATTAAAATACAGAGGTATAAAGAGTAAAAGAGTGGAAGATTTCATTTCCAATTTTACTGCCTGGGAGTAACTATTTTAAGGTTGCTTTCACATCTAACAACCTATAATTCTCCCATTTGATCAGGACTCGAGAGAAGCTGAAAGGTCATTTCAAGTAGCGGGGAAACATGAGCGCGTATTAAGGTGGAGGTGAGCCCAACGCGAGTGAATGACACGGTAAAGTGGTGTACTTGGGGGAAACAGGGCACACCAAGGATTCATGAAAGGCAGGCAGAGGGCCCGAGTTAGGATCCCAGCTCTGCCACATAGTAAATGTGTGACTGTCCAGAAGTTACTCAAATTCTGTGTTTTTATTTGCTCACCTGCAACATGGGGATTGTGTCACATACTATCTATTGATACTCAAGCTCATCCCCACCTTCCCATACTGTCTCTGTATTGGAAGCCTGGGTACTACATTTCCTAGACCTTCTCTCTAGTGAGTTTCTGAAAGGCTCTGCCAGAGGGATGTGTCATCTGTTATTGAAAAGTGGAGAGAGCAGGGAATCATTGAATTTGATTCTGGAACTTAGTTTGTACAGTGAGACTGCAAATCCATTTTAAAAGAAAAAGAACAAAACGTATAAAACAGCAGAAATATTTAAACTATTAAATAAAACGAGAGAAAGAGAGAGAGAGAGAGAGAGAGAGAGAGAGGAGGAATCACTTAGTTTTTGGTTTCTGCAGAGGGAGAAAACTCTGGTGGGCTCCTCTACTAGAGATGCCAGCTGTGGCAGTGGCAGCTGCTGGCAACTGTGGGCTCCAGTGGAATTAGTAGTTTCAGCTGCAGTAGTTTCAGGCCTGTGAGCTCCTGGATTTCTGCTGAAGAGCCCCCGTCTCAAAGATAAGTACACACTTGCCCTTTCTAGGTAACTTCTTTTTCTACTTTTTTCCTTCCAATTTTATGGAAGCAGCCCCTTGAAGTTATACTATTTTCTCATTTATTTCTCCAGACCTTTCAATACTTCTGTACCCAAATTCTTGTCTTCAATACGCTGGTTGAAATATCTACAATGGTTTCTATCTTCCTGGCTGGGGAGTGACTAAATCAAATATTCGCTGTGCCTACTGTATAGGATTGTTAATGTAAGTACATTAATACATGCAAAGCACGTAAAACAGTGCCTGCCTTCAATAAATGTTAGCAATTATTATATCAAATACTAATGTGGCTTCTACCTACTCATTAGATCAAAAACTAATCTTCCATTGCCCTAGTGCAGTGGTCGGCAAACCACAGCTCCAGAGCCACATGCGACTCACGAGCTGAGGTTTGCTGCACTGTTGACTAATGAGTTTGCCGACCACTGTCATATACTACCCTTTACCTCTTTGCCCACAATATGCCACAATTGCCTAATCCTCACAGCTTCCAACTACAAGGTAACATTTAGTCTAGCGGGTGGGTCTCAGTTGAGTGTCATCCTGATAATCAGAAAGGTGAGCCAAGGTTTTTTTCCCAGTGGAAAGTTTATTACAAGCAGATTCAGGCTCCCCACATGAAGACTCCTCACATTCAGACTCCCTGGGCTGACCCCCCTCTTTGAAGCTTTGTATTCCAGGGGTATAGAGTTGCCAGAAGCCTGCTTCTGTTCTATCCATGGCATCGCTTGATTCCCTCAATTGTTCTTGCCAGCAACGGTCCTGAACTTTCCCTGTTTCTATGTGTTCTCCTTTTGTCCCTATGCTCACCTCTCTCCGTTTCTGTGTCAGTTCACCTTATTGTTGCAGGCCCTCCTTGGTTGCCCAGGCCTCCCCGCGTTGAGTCCAGAAACATTCTATTATTTCTGCACGGCTGGCTTCTGTGATGAGGCTGCTCAAACTGCCATGTTGCCCCTGCCATTTCACCTGCCTTTGTTTCCCCTGGACGCCTGCCCCATCTGCCTGCATTTCAAGTTCACCTTCTCAGTCCCTTGCACTGAAAGGTCACTGGTTCAATTGGTAGTCAAGGCACATACCCAGGTTGCGGGTTCGATCTCTGGTAGAGGTGTATACAGGAAGCAACTGATTGTTGTTTCTCACATCTGTTTTTCTCTTTCTCTCTCTCTCTCAAAATAAAAAACATATTAAAAAAATAAACTAGTCTCCCATCTTGGACATGTAGCAAGTAAATGACAACATGTGCCCTTCCTATTGTTAAGTCACAACCTTTATGGCTAATCAAATCCCAACCCATGCCCCTCAAGGATGCAGATTAAATGTACTCTGCTCCTTATAGCATAGCTGCCTAATTTTGCACATATAGTAAAACCAAGTAGGAACACAAATTGAGGAACAAAGTCACCCAGAAACTAAGGTAACAAAACTGAAACTGTATAACATACTAGACAATGAACTTATAACAACAGATATCCAGTGCACTTACGCTTAGATCTTGAAGAAATCAGCCGTATTTCAAATCTGAGTGGTTTAAAGAAAATTTAACCAATTTCGCTTCTTCCAATAATACATTGGGCATCTATTATAGTTGTATCCAGGACAGCCAAGGAAGGGAAGCTAGAGGGGAAGTAAACTGAGCTTAATTAACACTTTTTGTGAGGTCAGTTACATAATAATGAAAATAAACAAGAGCATGAAGTTTCATTTTGTGTTTATTTAAACTAATGAGAAACCATAGGAACTCTTTGAGGGGGGGGGGCCAGGATTCAGAACTTTTTTTTTTTCTCTAACTCTAACCCTATCCCTAACCCTCGTCCTAAACCTAACTCTAAGCCAAATCCTAGTCCTAACCCTAGTCCTAATCCCAACCCTAACCATAGTCCTCAACATAATCCTAACCCTAGTACTATCCCTAACCTAACCCTAATGCTAACCCTAGTCCTAACCCTAAATCTAGTCCTAACACTAGTCCTAAGCTTAGTCCTAAACCTTACACTAATTCTAGTCCTAACCCTAATCCTAACCCTAGTCCTAAATCTAACCCTTGTCCTAACATTAACCTTACCTTTATTCTAGTCGTATCCCTAACCATAGTCCTAAACCTTACCCTAACTCTAGTCCTAACGCTAACCCTAACCATAGTCCTAACCATAATTTTAACCCTAAGTCTTACCCTAGTCCTAACACTAGTCCTAACCGTAACCTAACCCTAATCCTAGTACTAACTCGATCCCTAACCCTAACCTTATCCCTAGACCAAGACCTAGGCAAGCCCTAAATCTAACCCTAGACATCGCCCTAGCTCTAGCCCTAAATGAAGCCCTAACACTATCCATAACCTTCATGCTAGCCTTAGCTCCCTCTCTAGCCCTGGACCTAGGCCTAATCCTAGCCCTAGCCCTAATCAAGGGAATAGCCCTCAACTAAACCCTAACCTTAAGCCTACCCTAGTTTTTCCCTTGCTCTAGACTTAACCCTATCTCTAAACCTATCCTTAAACATAACCCTAAGCTTAGCCTTAACCTGAACCTTAATCATAACCCAATCAATTGTCCAAGCACTAGCCTTATACCTAGCTCTACCCTGAACCCTAACCCTAAACACATCTGTAACTCTAGCTCTATACATAACCCCAAACCTGACCCTAACACTAACCCTAACCCTAACCCTATCACTAGCTCTAGGTCCAGCCCTAGTCCAAGCCCTAACCCTAATACTAAATCTAACACTATTGAGGGGTAGGTGGTTTTCATAAATTTTATAGGTCTAGATAAAATTTCAAGTAAATTTTGATTGAGATTTTAAGTGAGCTTTTTCTATTTGTGAATTATTTAGAAAATGTCTTCTTAAATTTTTTCTCCTTTGCCTTTCCTTCCCCATTTCAAGTCTAGTAGTTTGCATGTGAAAGAACATGTAAAACATATTGGGTCAGAAAACACGCATTTCCGCCTTTGTGTAGGGAAAAACCCAGTTCTTCACCTCAGTGTGTTTCCTTTAACTTACAAAGTTAACATCACTTCTTACACTGGTAATTAAATCTGTGGGTCCTCCCCCCACCCACCCAACCCCATCCCGCACACACATATCAAAAAATTCTGTGACACCAGCTACATTTCACACAATTTAACTTATTTCTAACACTATCTACCTGGAGATAGTGTCAGATACCACATGAGCTCAATCCCACAAGACTGCCTCCAACTTAAGATGCCAATCTCAACTAGTAGGTTCCCAGGATACCCACAACTTCTGCCCAATTTGGCTACCAAGCAGAGTTTTCCATAACCTCATCTCCCTTGGATTTGATTATTTGCTAGAATGGCTCATAGAACTCAGAGAAACACTTACCTTTACTAGATGAAGGGATACGATAAAGGATGAAGAGACACACAGCGTGAGACCTGGGGGGTGGGGTGGGTAGGTCTTGAGCACAAGCGCTTTTGTCCATGTAGAGCTGGGGTGGCAGTGTGGATATGTTCACCCATCTGGAAGTTTTCTAAACCCTGTTCTTTGTAGATTTTTGTGGAGGCTTCATCAGGTAGATATGATAAATTATTAACTTCATTCTTAGCCCTTTTTCTTAGTGTGTGTGTGTTTTAAAAAATATTTTTATTGATTTCAGAGAGGAAGGGAGAGGGAGAGAGAGATGCAGACATAAATGATGAGAGGAAATCATTGATTGGCTGCCTTTTGCACTCCCCATACTCGGGATCGAACCCACAACCTGGGCATGTGCCCTGACCAGAATCGAACCATGACCTTCAAGAGAATTGGGAGGAGGATTCTTAAATTTTTAAGCTTCTGATCATAGCTTTGCCTTTCTACTGACTGACCAACTCTTATCAAGGAGACATCTAGGAGCCCACCCAGAGTTGCCTCACTAGAACAAAAGGCACTTTTGCCATACAGGAAACCTCAAGGCTTTAAGGAGCCCTTTGTCATGAACTGGGGTCAAAGACAACATATTAGAACAAAAGATGCCCCTGGTGCTTTTATTAGTTAGGATTTTACAACATTTTTGGAGTCCTGAATCAGAAACCAGGGGCAGAGACCAGGATGTCAATTTCTTATGATAAATCACATATACTCATTTCAGGTGAAATAAATGCTTCTTTTAAATATCTTCAAGTTATTTTACATTAGGCACATATGTCAACCATTAGAAGAAAATGCTGTAACTCCATTTAGTTATCTTCTCTATAGCTTCTTGTATAGCTTCTGAAATATCAAGAATGTGTTAATGTTTATATTTACATAAACAAACATAATTCTTATTTTAAATGTAAATTTGTATTAATAATAGTAATAACTTACCCTATTGAGGGCTTATCTACCAGACACTGTACAAAGTACCTCATTGACTGTATATTATTTAACTCTCACAACACTCCAATCATGAGATAGGTACTAACAGTAGTACCTATTGTCAAAAAGTACACTGATGGGAGGATAAACCAAGATGGTGGCATAGGTGAACACCTAAACTGCTGCCTCGCACAACAATTTCTAAAAGACAAAACGGACATCATCCAGAACCACAGGAAAACTGGCCAAGTGAAAATTCTACAATTAGAAGGGAAGAGAGGGAGGGGCTCATGGAGACTCAGAGGAGCTGCAAAAAGCTGAGGTACAGAGACGCACATGGAGAGAGCAGACGGAGGTGTGCCCTGGCTGGCTTCCTTTGGGGGGAGGGAGATGGAGACTCTGACTGCATTGAACCCCAGCTTCAGCGAGACTCATACAGGGGGAGTCAGGACTGTGAAAAGGAAGAGTGCATGGAAATTTAGGGGAGCCCGAAAGGGCAGAAGTCTGGGGCATGCATACCAATACATGCAGAGAGGATGGACTGCTGATTGTGCCACTGGCTTTCTCTAAGAGTCTCCCAACTGTGCAACTTCTAACTGCACTGAACCCCAGTCTTGGGCGAGACCCTGAGGACCCAGACTCATATGAGTCCCAGAGCACAAGGGAACCAGAAAGGCAGAGATCTAGTGCGCACAGAAAGGCTGCAACTATTACCGAGAGACACTGGAGACCCAGGGGCTGACTGCTAAGCCCTGAGACTTCACCCCATCCAAGCTGAACAGAGAGGCTTTTGCAGTTTTGTAAGTCTTGCATCATAAGGCTGATTTCAGTACAGAAGTTCTCCTGGCATAGTGAAAGTGCAGAGACAAAGGAACAGATCACAAACAAAAGAAATGGAGAAAAACAAATGACTGGATATAGAGTTCAAAACATGGTTATAAGGGTTTTTAAGAATTTCCTAGAAAAGATGGATAAATTTAGCGAGACCCAAGAGGAGATGAAAAAGGACCAACTAGAAATTAAACATACACTGACTGAAATAAAAAATATTATACAGAGACCTAACAGCAGACTAGAGGAAGGCAAGAATCAAGTAAAAAATTTGAAATACAAAGAAGTAGAAAACACCCAACTAGAAAAGCAAAAAGAAAAAAGAATCCAAAAATGTGAAGATAGTGTGAGGAGCCTCTGGGACAACTTCAAGAATGCCAACATCGGAATTGTTGGGGTGCCAGAAGAAGAGGGAAAGATACTAAAAACCTATTTGAAGAAATAATGACTGAAAACTTCCCACACCTGGTGAAAGAAATAGACTTACAAGTCCAGGAAGCACACAGAACCCCAAATAAAAGGAATCCAAAGAGGACCACACCAAGACACATCATAATTAAAATACCAAGAACAAAAGACAAAGAGAGAATATTAAAAGCAGCAAGAGAAAAAGAGTTACCTAAAAGGGAGCGCCCATACGATTGTCAACTGATTTCTCAACAGTAACTATGCAGGCCAGATGGGAGTGGCAAGAAATATTCAAAGTGATGAATAGCAAGAACCTACAACCAAGATTACTCTACCCAGCAAAGCTATCATTCAAAATTGAAAAGCAGATAAAAAGCTTCACAGATAAAATAAAAGCTAAAGAAGTTTATCAACACCAAACCAGTATTAAATGAAGTATTATATGAAATGCTGAAAGGTACTCTTTAAGAAGAGGAAGAAGAAAAAGATAAAGATAAAAATTGTCAACAACAAATACATATCTATCAACAAGTGAATCAAAAAATCAAGTGAATTAAAAATCTGATGAACAGAGTAAACTGTTGAATATAATAGAGTCAGGAGCATAGAAAGGGAGTGGACTGACAATTTTCAGGGGGAAAGGGATGAGGGGCTGCAGGGAGAGACTAGACAATAATCATACATCTATGGATGAAGACAATGCGGGGGGAGGTAAGGGTAGAGGAAGGGGTAGGAGCTAGGTGGAGGGAGCTTTGGGAGGAAAAAAGAGAAACAAATGTAATAATCTGAACACTAAAGATTTATTAAATTTAAGAAAAAGTACACTGATGATGCAGAGACTAATCAGTTATCCAGGTTCATCTACACTAATAAAAGAGAAACATGCAAATTGACTTTCCCTCTGTTATACCCACAAGCCAATCAGGAGCCAGCATGCAAATTAACCAATAAAGATGGAAATTAATTTGCATACACAGGTGTGGAGCGAAGACTAAAGACAGTATTTAAGGAAGCCAAGTGCTGCAGAAGAGAGCGAAGTGGCAGTGAAGGGAGGGAGCGAGGCAGTGGAGATGGGAAGGGAAGCCCTATTCTTGCAGGAACCTTCCTGCAATAGGCCTCTAGTATACTACACAAATGGCAGAATTAGAACCAGACACTTGGTCTTCAGAAACTATGCTTACAAAACGAAAACCGAAACTGGAAGGCAGAGCACTGCCTTGTTTGACCTTAACTGTGTAAATCCATGTCTAGTGACTCAAGTTTTTTTTTTTTGGTTTGTTTGTTTGTTTTTCCTTGCGCATGGCCAGGAAAAACTGTAAAACTTCAGTGGATATTGATATTACAGTTACAAATAAACTAGTAAATAGGCAAGTTCACAAATATGGAATCTATGAATAATGAGGATCTACTGTAGTTGCCAAAACTCTTGAATATTCTATCCATTTTCTAGATAAAGAAGTTGGAGGGAAAAGGAATGAATTGCTGAGGCAAAATTGAATATTGTTTAAGGACCTGAACTTAAAGACATATGGATCTATGTCTGACACTTGTGCCAGTGGGCAATTTAATTAATCACACTGTATCAGTTTCTTCATCTGTAAAATAGGCAAAATAATTATAGTACCCACCTTTTGTGAGGATTAATGATAAAATGCACATAAGCATTTATAACAGTATCAGTACCTAATGTTAGTTATTACTATAATTCAACCATAGGCACAGGAATACTATAATATATGCCATCATTTGGACATCCTTAGCGCTGCTATGGAGGTGGGAGAGACTCCTGCCACCACCACTGTGCTCACCAGCTGTGAGCAGGCTTCTGGCTGAGCTGTGCTCCCCCTGTGAGAGTGCAGTGACCCCCAGAGGGCAGCTCCTGCATTGAACATCTGCCCCCTGGTCATCATAGCGACCGGTCATTCCACTCTTCAGCTAATTTGCATATTAGCCTTTTATTATATAGGACATTTTCATCATTATTGTTACATTTGAGGCTTGGTGCAGGAAATTTGTGCATGGGTAGGATCCCTAGGCCTGGCCAGTGAACAGGGCTAATCTGTGGGGTGATGAGGAGGGCGATGGGGTGGGGGGAGGAGGGGACCTGCTGGCATTTGCCTTGGCTGGCCTTGGGCCTCTGGCCTAGGTGCAGTTCCTGCATTGAGCTTCTGCCCATTGGTGATCAGTGCCCATCACAGCTACTCTTCATTCTGCCAGTCGTTCTGCTGTTTAGTTGATTTACATATTAGGCTTTTATTATATAGAATAGAATGTTTATTGTCAACTTAGCTGCTTCACATATCACCTTTTAAATTTTATGATGAGGTATATCTTTGAAAAAGTGTATATAATGAATATATACTTTAAAATATATTTTTATTGATTTTAGAGAGGGAGAGATAGAAACTTCAATGATGAGAGAATCATTGATTGGCTGCTTCCTGCAAGTCCCACACTGGTTCAATTCCTGGTTCATAGGTTGATGTTCAAGCATTGAGCCACATTAGATGGACAGCATCCCCACTTCAGATCTTACTATGTTGCTATATTTAGTTCATGCTTTTTTAAAAGATATATACTCCTTCCCCCAATTTTTCATCTCCCTCTTTTCTCAGAGGTAATTACTTTTCTATACTTTTATTACATATTAGAAGCTGGATGCACAAAATTTGTGCAAAGGTCTTGGCCCCTATCATCGCCGCAGCCACCTCTGCATGTCCCCTATAGGGGATTGAGCCCACAACCCGGGCATGTGCTCTTGATCAGAATTGAATCCAGGACCCCTTCAGTCTGCAGACCAACGGTCTATCCTCTGATCCAAACTGGCTAGGGCAATAGTTATTGATTTACTCTTACAAATTATTAATATTATTATTATTAGAGAGAGGAAGACAGGGAGAGAGAGAAACAACAATGTGAGAGAGAAACCTCATTGGTTGCTTTCCACACACACCCTAACCGGGGACTGAACCTGCAAACCAGGTATATGTTATGAATAGGAAATGAACCCACCACCTTTTGGTGTCTGAAATGACACTTCAATCAACAGAGCCACACTGGCCAGGGCAGTTATTTCTATGATTATAAGAGTAACAGAAAGAAAGGTATAAGACAAAAAGTTTCCTTTCTTTTGCCTTTTCCCATAAGTAACAGCCTCTGTTAAGGCTCTTGGCTATATCTCTGGCCTGGTAGCTCAGTTAGTTAAAGCACTGTTCTGATACACTAAGATTGTGGGTTTGATATATGGTCAAGGCACAGGTAAGAAGCAATCAATTAATGCATACGTAAGTGGAACAATAAATAGATGTCGCTCTCTTTCTCTTTCTGATGCTCTCTATTCCCCCCCCCCAAATCAATCAATAAAGAAAGTCTTGACTATAGTTTCAAAATGATTTTATGCCAATCATGACTAAATATTTTATGTTCATTTTTATACCAATGACTTAATATTATATTTTTTCTTCTGAACCTTGCAGTTTTCACTTATCAATTTACCTTTTCATATAAATCAACCTCAATTTTTAACAGGTACATAAGACTGTATTGATAGATGTACTATTTATTTATGGAATTGATCAATTCCAGATTGTTGGATATTTAGATTGTTTCCATTTTTAATTACAAAATTACCACAATGAACATTTCATATATCTTTGTATAAATATGAAGCTATATTTAAGGTTTATATTAAATGATGTGCATACAAAACTATATAAATATGCTTTTTTAAACTAGTATCTTGGGTGTTTCATATGTTAGTGTGGTGTGGTGAAGAATGATAGTTTGTAAATCGTAAGTCCAATTCTGACTGCATCATCAACTGTTCTTGGACAAATGATTTAATAAATCCAGGGTTCAAACCCGTTATGCGAAGTATGAGATGTCAACTACAAGAGCAGTGAGGCCCATTCTTAGTAAGAAAGATCTGTAAACTATGCTTCAATCTCATTACAATTTTTATCACTCCATTTGCGGCAACCCCAGTGTTCAGTGAAATTATACTTTAAACAAGTACCATTGAGAACAGTACCCTGAACAAAGGTAAATCAGAATTTAAAAATCTGTGAAAAATAACTTTTAATGTATGGGTAAAGAAGGAATAGCTGGGAAATATGTTACTATTTCGCATTACTACAATTTCAAATATATACTACATATGACTTATATGTGGAGATAAGTAAAGAAAACCGTGACTTGAGGGAACTGGAGGGTATCATGCTAAGTGAAATAAGCCAGTCAGAGAAAGACATTATCACATGCTCAGTCATAGGTGGAATCTAAGTAACAAAATAAACTTATGAATGGAGTGGATCCAGAGACATACTGTAGAAGCATGAAACAGAGGAATCTTGGAGGGAAGATGGGGAAGGGCGGGTGGGTGAGAGGTAATCAACCAAAGACCTTGTATGCATTTATGCATAACCCGTGGACACAGACAATAGCGTGGTGAAGGCCTGGGGTGTGGGAGTTGGAGTGCACTGGAGGTGTTCGATGGGGGGAAAAGGAGGGGCATATGCAATACTTTCAACAATAAAGAATTATTTAAAAAAAGAAAGAAGAAAACCATGACTTTTATTTCTTATGTTTAAATTATATTTAGAGGCAATTGAGATTTGAAGTGGATGAGGCCTCCATCCTTTCCAAAAAAGGTGCTTAACTTAGTTAAGTCACAAATGCTTACCTTTATTTCCAGGGCAATTAATCTATTCTTCATCCCAGAAGTTTTGAATTGTGTAGCTACTGCCCCCCACTGGTGAGTAAAAGTAAATTCCTGCCAAGGTACAGTATTTTAAATTTTCTTGATTGGGAAAGAACAAATTAGCTTTAGGATTTTCTATGTATGTATGATGGAATCCACGAGTCAAGGCAGAGTCTCTCTCTCTCTCTTTCTCTCTCTCTCAAGGCAGTTTTATTTCTTCATTTCCAAACTGTACACTTCTTATTTTTTTTCTTTCCCTATTATATTGCCTAGGATCTCTCGGACAATTTTTGATCTTAGCAGAAAAACATTCAGTCTTTAGCCATTAAGCAAGATGTTAGCTGTAGATTTTTCATAGATGTCCTCTATTAGACTGAGGAATTCCCCTTCTTTTCCTGAGTTTTTACTTTCATAAATACTGAATTTTTTCATATTCCTTTTTATGCTTCTATTGGGATGATTACATACATTTCTTTTTAAAAAATATATTTTTATTGATTTCAAAGAGGAAGGAAGAGGGAGAGAGAGATAGAAACATCAATAGAGAGAATCATTGATTGGCTGCCTCCTGCATGCCCCACATGGGGATCGAGCCTGCAACCCAGGCATGCGCTCTTGACTGGACTCCAACCTGGGACCCTTCATTCTGCAGGCTTACGCTCTACCCTCCTAGCCAAACAGGCTAGGCCATACATTTCTTTATACTGTTAATATGGTATATTATATTTATTGGTTTTTGAATGTTAAACTAACCTTAACTTCTTAGAAAATAAATCCCAACTTGTCATCGTGTATTTTTTTTTACACATTGTTGTATATGATTTATTGGTATTTTGTTAAGAATCTTTGCTCATGAGGAAATATTGGTATATAGTTTTCTAACATCTTTGTCTGGTTTTGGTATCAAGATAATTGCCTCACAAAATTTAGTTGAAAGGTGTTTTTTTTCCTCTTCTATTAGAGAGTTTGTATAGGATTTATATTATTCTTTTTAAAATGTTTGCTCAACAATGAGAAGGTTGGCTGAAACAGTTAGGAAGGTTTTCAGATATGAATTCGATTTCTTTGATACAGAGCTATTCAGATTTTCAATTTTTTAAATGCTTTATTGTTTTAAGTATTACAGAAGCCTCCCCCCGCTCCTCCCTCCCACCCCCCCGCATTGACCTCTTCCCAGCCACTCCCATTCCCTAGCACATGCTGTCACCCTTCTGCTGTCTGTTGTTTATGTTCATATGCATGCACACAAGTCCTTTGGTTGATCTCTTATATTGCCCCTCCCTCCACCTCCTCTGCCTTCCCTCTTAGGTTGGATGGTCTGTTCAATGCTCCTGTTTTTGGATCTATTCTTGTTCATAAGTTTAAGTTGTTCATTATATTCCACAAATGAGATCATGTGATATTTATTTTTCTCCTACTAGCTTATTTCACTTTGCATAATGCTTTCCATGTCCATCCATGCTGTTGTGAATGGTAAGAATTCTTTCTTTTTTCAGCAGGGTAGTATTTCATTGCATACATGTACCACTGTTTTTTAATCCACTTATCTGCTGATGGGCACTTGGGCTGTTTCCAAAGCTTATTGCAAATTGTGCTGCTATGAACATAGGGGTGTATATATCCTTTATAATTGGTGATTCTGATTTCTTGGGATACATTGCTAGAAATGGGATTATTGGGTCAAATGGGAGTTCCATTTTTAATTTTTGAGGAAGCTCCATACTGTTTTCCACAGTGGCTGTACCAGTCTGCATTCCCACCAGCAGTGCATGAGTGCTCCTTTTTCTCCACATCCTCACCACCATTGTCAGTTCGTGGATTTGTTGATGATAGTCATTCTGACAGGTGTGAGATGGTTATTTAGTTGTAATTTTGATTTGCATATCTATATTTTCTTGGAGTATTTTAGGTAAATTATGTACATCAATGATCATTTAAGTTATTGATTTGTTGGCATTAAGTTGCTAATAATATAATAGAGACATGGACTTTTAGTTTTCATTTGATACCCTTCTGTACTCTGACTTTTTTGTAAAGTGTATATAGGGTACTGAAATTGGGGAAATGGCCAAATTAATGTTAAATGATTAGATCTAAAATGACATTTTGTGTTATTTGACAAGTATTACTATGTGAAGGCCATCGTGCTGAGTGCTACAAAAGCAAAGTTCTTGCCCTTATGCAGCAGAAGATATTTGAAGAATGAGGTACCATAAAAAGGTATAACAGAAGCAAATGGAAGCATTAGAGAAAATTCACCTAAAAGTCCCAATAAAGTCATAGGAGAGTATTATTTGAGCTGATAGGAGAATGTATCAGTTTGCCAAATTGACAGGCTAGGGTAGAGCGGTTAAGGTAGAAGGCTTAATGCACGGAAAAGTATGAAGAACATGGATGACTTAGGGACCAGAAGTAGTTGAGGATTACTGAAATTTTAAGTAAAAGTTTGCTGAGTTTTGTTTTAAATATTGGATTTCTTCCTGTGGCTTTAATATTGAAGTTTTATATACTGTATATGTATATTTAGTACAAAGCATACAATGGTAATGGATATGCCATTAACCATGTCCAATTGATAGACATTCATTTTTGTTTCCATTTTTTTTTACTATTCCAATGTCATAATAAATACTGTATACACATTTTTGTGCACATCATAATTTCTTTAAAATACCTCTTAGTGGGCCCTGGCAGGTTTGGCTCAATGGATAGAGCATTGGTCTGTGGACTGAAAGGTCCCGGGTTTGATTCTGGTCAAGGGCATCTATCTTGGTTGCGGGCACATCCCCAGAAGGGGGGTGTGCAGGAATTAGCTGATCAATGTCTCTCTCTCACCCATGTTTCTGACTCTCTATTCCCTCTGCGTTCCTCTCTGTAAAATTCAATAGAATGTATTTTTTTTTTAAAAAATACCTCTTAGTGGATTTGCTAAATTGAAGGTTACATGCAGTATTTTGATCAATTCTGCTAAATTTTCCCTAAAAAAAAAGTTATACTGATTAACATTCCTGCCAACAGTATCTGAAAGTAGCCAATTCTCTACATCCTTGCCTGGGATATATATTATAATTCTTACTTAATTTTAAGATATCACTGTCTACCTAGTTGGGTAAAAAGGGGCTACATGCTAACCTAACTCAGGAAAGGCCTGAGAAAGGAAACGTATGTAAAACTTTAGACAATAAAAAAATAAAGTTAACCACAAAGATTGGTCTGAAATGAAAACTTTTTAAACTAAAAAGCAGTTTATGGTGGGTAGTCATTTCTTAGGCTTCCCTGAGAAAGGTCAATTTTTATCTTCACTGAGCCTATTATCTTGTTGTATACTATATAATAAAGAGGTAATATGCAAACTGACCATCATTCCAACACACAAGGCCGCTCCCATGTGGTCAGAGATGGCCAACCCCACGTGGACACAAGATGGCTGCCACAAGATGGCCAGCAGGGGAGGGCAGTTGTCGGTGATCAGGCCAGCAGAGGACAATTGGGGGCGATCAGGCCTGCAGGGGAGGGGAGTTAGGGGTGACCAGGCTAGCACGGAAGGGCAGGTAGGGACAATCAGGCCAGCAGGGGAGCAGTTAGGCATCATTCAGGCTGGCAAGAGTGATTAGGGGGTGATCTGGCTGGCAGGCAGAAGTGATTAGGGGCAATCAGGCAGGCAGGCAGGTGAGTGGTGGGGAGCCAGCAATTCTGGATTGTGAGAGGGATCCCAGATTGGAGAAGGGGCAGGCTGGGCTGAGGGACAACCCCCACCCTGGGGCACAAATTTTGTGCACTGGGCCTCTAGTCTACAATAACATATTGTTGGAGCGTCAAAGTAATTTTCCTTTTTCCGGACCACCCCAAAGCACAGGCACTGCTCTGGGGAGACCACAAATCCCCTCATTGTTATTAATTGTTGAGTGTTAATTATCCTGCACCTGAGAAGGCTAAAAGGCTAATTCTAATGAAACTCTCATCTTTGGGGGAGCTAGCAATCTGAATCTGTGCCAGCAACCCCAGTGTATATTCTTGATAACCTATAATGAAGTCGCTGCCTCTTTCCCAGAAACTGGTCTTGCAAGACTTGTTACCTAAATGCTCACATTTTACAGAAGCCATATACTATGAACAGTGTATAGCTCTGGAGGGGGAGGCTATTGGTGATAGCACCAGGCCAGACCATTAAATATGGTCTCAAGACCCCCAACACCTGGGGCCTATTTTGCAAAACCCAAGAAAGGACAGGAAGCATAATCCATATTTGGGGAACAAAAACAAGAGAAAGATATAAAGGAGAAGCTCCCTGCATGTTACTTTGCTCAGACTTGGGAAATTATTCCAGAGTCCACTGGCTTAATAAACTGTGTAACTCCATTTCTCTAAAGTGTTACTTGGTTTTTCTCCAGTCTTCTATAACACATCCACCTAAATAAAAGAAATATATGTTTATCATTTTACTTTTTATCCACTCCCAGAGGCCCACCCCCCAGCTTTTTCCTTCCTCCCTATCACCAATGGATTTCACATAACACATCTCCCCTTTTGATTATAATGTATAAAACAAGGTGCAAAACTGCCATTCATTGAGATCCTGCTTCACGGTATTGTTGACAGTTTGCCTCAAATAAACTCACAAAAATTCCTCACAGGTTTGAATGTTCCTTACATTGACACTAGACAAGTTTGAGGCAGAGTAAATGAAGATCGCTGCTTTCATAGTAAGACAGACTTGACTTCTGTCTTGGTTTTGCCATTTGCTATGTGTTAATCCAATCATTAAGTGATACTGTTTGGAGTGTGTAGGAACATATTTATAGAGAGATTCAGTAGGCTTTTATGATTATAACAGAACCGGGCACAAATAACAGCCATCCAATAGTTCATTATGCTTCCTGAATTTGTCAGGCATTGGGTTGACCCCACTTAAAGGTTTAACAGGGTCAAATTTCCCAAAAAGGTAATGAGAATACACAACTGAAAGTACAGCATACTACTTCAACAGGTTCTGTTGTGGAGAATAAGAGGGGGGGGGAGAGGGGAAGAGTACTATTTGTAATTAATCGCTGGGCATTTTAACATTTATACTCCGATGGGTTAAAATCCACCATGTCCAGGACTGGATCATACAATATTCTGTAGACTGGGGATTATTGAAGGGCTATTTCTGCCAGGAAACTACTAAAACCGATATGGCTCAGTGGATGGAGCGTGGGTCTGCGGACTGAAAGGTCCCAGGTTCGATTCCGGTCAAGGGCGTGTATCCTGGTTGCATCCTGGTTGCGGGCACATCCCCAGTAGGGGGCGTGCAGGAGGCGGCTGATCGTCTCTCTCTCATCAATGTTTCTAACTATCTCTCTCCCTTCCTCTCTGTAAAAAAAAAAAAAAATCAATAAAATATATTTACAAAAAAAACAAAACAAAACAAAAAAAAAACAACAAAAAAACCCAGAAGAGACTCTTGGAAGAAAAACACACGCCGGATTTCAAGAAGGTCCTCATCCTTCCAGAGCATCGCGGGTCCCAGCCGGAAGCAAGATGGCGCTTTCCCTCCCTCACCGATTTCCTAGACGTGAGTCACGCACGTAGAGGGAGCTGCAGTAGGAGGGCCTCTTTGCTGTTACCTAAGATGGTGAGCCACGCAGCGTCACGCTTCCCAGGTCTCAAGAGGGCTTCCCAGCCCGCGCCGCCAGAGAGAGGTTCCTCTCCGGAACCAAGATAAACGGGAGCGGAAGCAGCGGAAGCGGAAGTTGCGGAAGCGGAAGTTTGCCGCGTAGCGCAAGTCCCCGCCCCCTGTCTCTAACGCCCCGCCCCCAGCGGCGGCGGCGAGCAGAGCCAAGATGGCGGCCGAGGTGGAGTACGAGTCTGTGCTGTGTGTGAAGCCCGACGTCAGCGTCTACCGGATTCCGCCGCGGGCCTCCAATCGCGGCTACAGGTAGGAGCCCCCCACGCGTACCCGGTTGGCGGCGACAGTTTCCTTCTCAGGGAGCACGCCCCTCGCCCAGGCCCCTGCCCACCTCTGGGCTGTCACCTTGCTCGCCCCCCCCATCTGGGCTGTTATCACCCTCTACTCCCTCTCTTCCCCCGCCCTAGACCGCCATCATCTTTGTTTACGCCGCTTAAAAATATGTTACCACCCTGCATCCCCCCAGCCCTCCTCCCCCGGACCCTTCCGGGTTCCCCGCCTGCCCGCTCCCCATCACCCACCTCCAGGTCCGCCTGCTCCTCTGCCAGTCAGTCACCTTCCGTTCGCGCTTCCCTGCGCCCTTCAGTTTGTCACCCTCATCTCCCCGATCCCCGGTACGTACTCCGTGCACATGTGTGGGTGGATAACCACTGGCCTCCTGGATTACTCTCTGCAAGATCCGGTTTGTTTTTTTTGTGCAGTTGTCGCTCTTGCCACCAAATATCCTCCACCAATTGGTTTTCCTTTCAGAGCTTTCACCGCGGGGCAGAGGTTATGATCATAGGTTTTTCCAGTGGTGGTCTGTTTTGTTTCTTTTCAGCATCTTTTGTTGATGCTTATACAGTATTTTCTATCATCCCCTCTTCCCCCGTCCTCCCGTCCTCTTTCTACTTCACCTCTCCTCTAGCTTTTCCCTTCATTGTTAACACAGCATTTTCTCCGCAAAGACTAACCAGCTACCTTGCTACTGTTCCATGACTGTTGGGGGTCTGAGGATGCTGGAGGAAGTTAGAAGTCGGTTAGTGGAAAGAGTAACACGTAACTCAATGGGTTAACACGAGCCCTGGCAATGTAACAGCTGTATCATTTGGGGACCAAGCGCTTAACCTCTCCAAGCCTCGGTTTTCTCATCTGTAGAACAGAAAATAAAAAGAGAGGGACCATAAAACCTGCGGTGGTTATGTGTGCCCTCACAGAGGCTTTTGGGGTGTTAGATGAAGTTGTATAACGTGAAAGAATTTAGGAAACAGTAGAGCAGTATCTAAAATAGGGGGTATTGTTTTTACTCCTCTCTCTGTCATCATCATGCTTTTTCCTTTGGGCATTTAATAATTACCTTGGCTGAAAAGTTCTCTCTCCCCATGTCCATTATTTGGCCTTTGTAGCAGAGGCTCATTCCTCATGAATCAATATCTTTGTGCTTGCTGACCTAGGCACTAAAGGAACACTGAGTTGTTCCCTGTTGGCACAGAGACAGTCCTAATTTCAGTCTTTCCATCAGACCCCAAATTGAGCATGACTGGGAAGCCTGCTTGCTTTTCGGTGGTCGTACTGTTACGTGTGACTCCTCTGAGGCATCGCCCTCTGTGGGACACCCTCCTGGACCCTTCCATTCTGGCGTAGCTGTGCTGTCTGTGCTCCCCTGGCGCCTCTGCGGGTCTCTGCCACAGGGCCCTCCTCCTGTATGGTACTAGTCATTGATGGTCTGGTCTCCTGTGTCTCCAGACTAGGCGATGAGCACTTGACCTTTTTTGACTCTACATTCCCAGGGCCTAGCACAGTGTTTGGCACATAGTGGGCACTCTGTAAATGTTGACTGTAAGAAGAAAGTCGTAGATTATACTTAATGGCACAAATTAGCTTTGATTGAAAGGGTTAAATAAGGAAAATAGTTTAAGCCTTTCCACTTTAGGTGTTAAGATTTCCTAAACTCTAAAGGATGCAATACACATTGAAGTGGGGTTTTATCTATATATATATTTTACTTCACACTGTTTAAAAGATCTACCTTCTCTCACGCATCTGCATTCTCTGTCTTCATTTCCTAGTTTATCCACAGCCTTTATCATTATGTCAGCTAACTGCACTGAGCCATCAAAGCAAAATTTTTTTAAAGCAATTTCTTAATTTTCCTCTGTTAGTATAGTGAGTGGAGCAGAACTAAGTTTGAATTGTGATTCTTATTTATTTGCAAGTCACTTAACTCTTTTGAGCTTTAGTTTCCTCATCAATAAAAAAAGAGGTAATAAGAATGACCTTGCGAGATCCTCTCACTTAATTTTCACAAGAGTGGGTATGATGACTGACACATAATAAGTGCTTGATAAATATTATTTTTCTGTCTTGTCTGCATAATCTTTTTCAGTTGTGTGCCAGAATCAACTTTACAGAATGAGCATGATTTATTCGCTAAGCTACCATTAAAGGAAAACTGTTTTTGTTTATTTAATTTTTAGGAAGCAGGAGAAATCCTTTCTTTTAGTGATTAACAATATCAGAGGGAATAAATGACTTTGATTTACCTACTGTAAGCTGTTGCTTTCCAGACTCTCACTGACCAGATAAATGGAAGGAAAATTTAGGTTGATGAGAAACTTTATAAATATTTAGAAAATGGTTTCTCAAACTATAAATTCATTACTGCCCTTCTCCCCAGCTAAATTAATATTAAATAGTCTGTTTTAGTATAATGAAAAGAATGCTGGACTTTGAACTTAGACATTATTAGTTACTGCATTATTGTCCTTCCCTTGGCTTAAAGAGTAAGAGATAGATAGATAGGTAATAAGATTTTCATGCCTATTTCATATGACTACTGTAAGGAGTTATTACTAAGTTACCATAAATGAAAATTTGTGAGGTCAGTTTAGAATATTGTCAGGAAACCAGCAAAACGAATAATTCTTCAGGGTAGGTCTTGGGAGTGGCAGAGGAATTTAGGCTGAAGGCTGAAGGCTGAGAAAAACTGCTGCCATGAATTTCCATTCACTTATTCAGAATTTGTTAAATATTTCTCATTAGACACACATGATAAATAAGGTAAGGAACCTGTCCAAAAAAAAACACATCTAGTAGTCTGGTTCCTAATATTTTCAATAGCCATTTCACTATATCTAGCTCTTTGTAGACTGGTAGAATAAGTAATAACTAAATTAAAAGTTAATAGCTGGAACCACTAGAGCATTTTAATCTGTGTAAATTCAGGTATTGAGGATCTACTGAGGGTCTTTGAGAGCAGGGCATCAAGAGAGAAGGGCATGGTAAGGATTTATCTTAAAAATCCTGTAAAATCTGCAAATTTTAATTTTCACATTTCTCCTTCCCACCTTTTGCTTATCCTGTTGTTAAACTCATTCTTGTTCAGATAGACCCTTTTGCTACCTTTCTAACCTGGAAGCATTAGTCCTCAGATCCCAAAGGGAGGAGTTATTAATAACTTTGGCTTTGCCCTCCCTTTTCCACACTCCTGGCAAAACAGAATCACAAATGCAATGTTTTCCAAAATTGATCATGTTTAAATGTCTTAGATTGCATGCAAATCCCTTTATAATAGAGATAATAAATATTCAATGTTTTCTGTTATTTCATGAACATTTGTAACTCTAGCCCCCATGTCTTTTTTTCTGAACTCTAGACTCGTATATTCAACTCTCTACTCTATATTGTCTCTTGAAAATCTACTAGACATCTCCAATTCAGCATATCCAAAACTCCTGACCATTCTTCCCAGACATGCTCTATCTATATATAGCCTTCCTTATCTCAGTTTTTTGGCAACTCTAAGGCTAAAAGCCTTGGAGTCATCCTTGGCTTCTCTCTTTCTCTTCAATCTGTTAGAAAGCCATGCTGCCATGATTTAAATATATCCCGACTCTAGCTACTTCTGCTACTATTTCTTCCTGGTCACCATCATGACTCTTCTGGATTGCCACAATAGTCTGCTAACTGATCCCCCTGCTTCAGCACTCATAGCTTACACCCTTTCTACACACAGCAGAAAAGGAATTCTTTTAAAATA
>PVJN01019475.1:0-37343 GCA_004026805.1 Lasiurus borealis | reverse complement strand
CGAACGCAGTTTCAACGCTCCGGGGAGGAACCGCAGGAGACCGCCTGCCCAGACAGGCCCCCGCAGCTCCAGAGAGAAGCCGGAGACACGATGGACGGTTTAGGCTCTGGCTTTGCCAGAACCACCACGAACCGGGGACAGAGCAGGCAGAGGACAGTGAAGAGCTGGGTGCTACGAACTGTGCTTTGGGCAAGTTGCAACCTCCCGCCCCCGAACAGGCAGGAGAGAGGCCCAAATACTGCTGCAGTGGGTGTTTTCTAAAGCACCTGGAGTCCAGCCGGGAGGAAGGGACCAGGGGTGTCATCCCCAGAGTTCGCCTCCTTCCCGCCCTGTTAGAATGACACGTGAGGGGCTGTACTGTCCCCTTCCGCCTGCAGGAAGCCCCCGCGGAAGCTGGAAAAGGCACCGCAAAGATAAATGTCAGCTTTTTTTTTTCTTTTTAAATACTTGGTTGCCTTTCTGGGTGCCTCCAGCACCCCCGGCGCCTCTTCCGGTCCCTCTCCCGTCCTGTGTCGCACGGAGCACCAGCACTGAGGGTTCTACTCTGCAGGGCAGGGGCCACCTCCACTCCCTTCGCCCAGAGACAATGGTTTTCCAATTTTGCAAAATCCATTCTCCCTTTGTTGACATAAAGAGTTAAGACTTTAAAACAAAACAAAACAACCCCAAGCCAAAGGCAGTACCAACCCCTGGATCTGAACTTCCCGGGAAACCCATATGTGCGTGCCACAGGTCACGCAGAGGCCACGCTGGCCGGCTGGCTTTGTGAGATGTGTTTTCTCGCTTGGAAAATGCATGGTCTACAACATGTTCGAAAGATGAGTAAAAACCATTATCTGGAAGGTGAAGGGAGGATGGGCACACGGAGAGGGTCCTGGCCTCGGCCTTCCCTGCAGGGAACTGCAGCGCGCAGCGTGTCCGTTTCCGGAACCAGGAAGAAAAGTGAAAGAAAAGAACACTTTCCGAAGCGCTCCGGCCCCTGCACTCGCAGGGAGAGGTGCTGGCCGGTGGACAGAGCTCAGAGCCAGCTCCAGGACCTGACATCACGGCTCTCCACTGGAATGATCTGGAAGACAGGACCTTGGCTCACCCCCAGAGGCCCTGCGTCTCTGCAAGCTTCAGAAATTAAACGTCTCCGAGGGCCTCGGAGAGCCTCACCATGAAAGTCCCTGGAGAGGCTGCGAGGGCTGGTCTTCCTGAAACATCCGCTTTGTAACGCAGAGCCCGAGTCTCACGCCGGGCGCACCCACAGGAACAGCGAAGGCACGCAGACGTGTGGCATCGCCGCCACCGGTTGGACGGTTCGGACTGTCCTCCCTGGCTTCCTGTCAGCCATTCATTGGGAGCAAGTGTCCTGCCCCAAACTGCCATCGACGAATCATGTCCGCTCTCCTTACTGGGCAGCAGATCTGATCACTTTCCTTAACTCCCATGATGCCCATCGAAGGGCTCTTTCTCGCCACCAGGCTCCCCAGGCACCCCTTCCTTTCCTCTTGGTTTGTGGGACCACGCCTCCTTGTGGTTTTTCTCCTCCCCTCCCAGTGCCGCTGTGGCCCCTATTTATGCATGTATTTATTTATTTATTTGTGTATTTATGGTTTATTTATTGCCACCTCCGCCTGAAAAGGAGCTGAGGTGGATCTGACCATGATTCCCTCTCTCCTCCTTGCCCACAACACAGACATTCCCCTCTCCTCACCTCCCTGCACCTCCGTCAGCAGCCTGCGCCCTCCTGTGGCTCCACCGCCCGCACTGCCCTGCAGCCCGGCCCCTCCTGGGTCCCAGGCCTGGACTCCCCACTCCTGGCTGGACATCACCCCGTCTGCCTGGCAGTGCCATGAACCCAACACAGGAATCCAGGGTGGTTATCTCGGGCGCCCCGTCCTCACGCCCCTCCTTTTCCTGTGAGAAGTTCGGAGACCGTCCAGGCATCTTCGACTCCTGCCGTCCTTGCTGCTCCCCTCGCCAGCACTGCCCTGGCCCCCGTCCTGTGGGCAGTGTCTGCCGCAGTCTCCCCTCAGGGGCTCCTGGGCACGCTTGCGCCTTCTCCAGTGCGTCCTGAACAGGCACAGCGACCTTCCTCCCCAGCCCCGCGCCCGCTTTTCAGAGTTCCCCTGGCCACAGAGCAACGCCCAAGCCCTCGTGCTGACGGTCCGGGGGGCCCCACAAGGCCCGTTCTCCCTTTGCATCCGGCGCCCGTGGTCATTTCTGCAAGGGGGGCCCGGTTTTCCCGTCTCTGTGCCTTCGGACTTGCTGTTCTCATCTCCTGGAATGTTCTCGCCTCCTGGAATGCTCGCGTCTGTTTCCTTCCAGGCCCATGCACAAACCACGTCTTCCATGCAGCCCTCCCTGCTCTACCACCGCTGGGGCCGCTCCCTCCGCTGAACCACCGTAGCACTTTATTTGTACCTTTCTCACGGCACGTGCCATGGTCCGCCTTGTAATATAGCCCCCGTGCGCTCGTCCTTTGACCGTTCTTAGACTGTTCGCTCGCCAAGGGCAGGGCCTGTGTTTTATCCATGTGTCCATCACGGCACCAGGAGCGGTGCCTCGCACACAGCAGTTGCTCAATAAATGTTTGTTGGATTAAATCCTTAGTGCCTGGTGAGGGCTGTATAGTCAACGAAGGCATTCTGCATCTATGGTGTCCTAAGAACCTTCACAACGATCGTGAGTTGGGGAGATGCAGAAATCATTGTCCCCATGGTACAGGTCCTAAAGCTGAGGCAAAAACGACACTGAAGCCACCCGCTCACCCCGGTCATCCTATCCCCACTCCGGGCTTCGCTGTTGGTCCTAGTGGTTGGATCACTGTGTACAGAAAACTAACCCTAACGCAGTCCTGGGCATCACCCTCACAGTGAGGCGACCTCAGCGTGAACCCCAGTTCTTGTGCCCACAACACAGACACAATCTCACTCCTCCTGGAGGACCACAGCCATTCAGGTTGCAGCAGGCTCGGGGGCGGGGCTCATACCTCATTCCCGTTGCCGTGTCACGGGACAGGGGACTGTCTGTGCAGACAGCCCCTCGGGGTGCCGTTTGATAAATCTCTTCGTGCCGCAGGAAGGCCCCCTCGCAGAATGGACGGAGCAGGAACAGGAATGAACGATGCCGCTCAGATGGGACTCAGACGCGTGTGCTGCCTCCTGAATGCCCTCTATGGCTTCCCAATGACACTGACAGCCTGCCCCTCCCCCCATCCCCCCATTCCCTTGCTCCCCAACGCTGCTGGATGCCATCACCTTTTGCACCTCCATCCTGTATTTCTGCTCCCCCTTTCCATGCTCCTCCCCTTGGCATCCACAAGAGTAGGCTGGTCCCAGAGATTTGCAGCTCCCCTTGGTTACCCCGCCTCTGACCTGGGCATGCGGGGAGATGGTAAGGAGGAAGGTGGGTGGGAGCGCTCCCAGCCATCCTGGCTCCAGGAGAAAACGAGGGGCTCTGTTCTAATGGCAGCCCATCCCGACAATGGGGGTTCCCACTGCCCAGAGCGATGCTTCTTGCCTTTGGCTCCCTGGGGAGGTCAGGGTTCCGTTCCCTGCAGTCGGGGTGGTGGCAGCTTCTACGGGCAGCGAGTGGAGCTGGTCAGCCAGCCGGTCTGAACTGCTCCAGCTGCGTCCAACCCAACGAACAGCTCCAACCAAAGGGGACACCGAAGGGCCCCTGTGGCATTTTGCTGTCTCCCTCAGCACCTCCTCTGTGCTCCCACCTCCCCCTAGAAACAGGGTGGGAAATGGGGCTCCCGAGAGGTTCTAAGAACTGTCGAGAAAGACCCAAATGCTCCAGCCGTGACCACACGCCAAATATTGAAGAGGCTTCTCCGAAACGCACCCAGCAGCAGCTGTGAGCAGCCAGCCTTGGCAACAACGGAGAACAGGAGGGGTGACCGCCAAGCAGCGGGGAACTGTCCTGGGGCCCTCAGACGCCAGCACGGCAGGCCTGGACTCCAGTGCCAAACGCCAAGGTGAGCCAAGGCCAGGGGCTGGCTCTGCAAAACACCCCTTCAGCTGAGTTCACGGAGCCTCCATTTCTGAAGCGAGTCTGTCACCATGGAGCTGCGCACAGGTCTGAGGGCACGACCGGCTCATCGGATAATGAGCGCTGAACGAAGTGGGATGTTAAAGAAGACAGCGGGGCTAAGCGAGGTGCTCCAGGGAGGCCAAGGCCATGCTTTCCATCTCAGCGAGTTGGAAGTGTGGCCGCTCCTCGTCCTCGTGAGCATCTCTGGGCAAGAGGGCCGGGACGGGCACCACGGATACAGAGCCTGCCGCTCGAGAGCTTGGGGGCATGGATAAGCCACTTCTCCATTGCAAAGTGGAGAAAATACCTCCTCACCTCCTTAACGGGTTACGGTGACTATGCAAACAAAGGACAGGCTGGAAACTGGGGAGGGGTAGGTGGCGAGTTCAGTTCTAAAGAGCAAAAGAAATGCATGCGCTCTGAGTTTTCAGATTCTGCTCAGGCCACTGCCCGGCTTAACTCTCCCGCACCCTGAGGAGAAAATTCCAGGCATCTTACTTGAATCCTCTAGCTTACTACGTTCTAGCCACACAGACCTTTTTGCTTCTCCTAGAACTTTCCAGACTCATTCCAGTCCCAGGGCCTTAGCACTGGCTGTTCGCTCTGTGTAGAAAGCTCCTTGCCAAGCTCCTTGCACTCTGCCTCCTCATCTTTCCCGTCTCAGGCTGAATGTCACCCCCGGGAGTCGGTCCCAGGTCACCCCCAGCTAACCCCGCTCCGTTACACATCACACTATCCTGCTGGGTGTTTAGCCAACGGGCTCTGTCCAACCAACAAGGACACCGGCGGTCCTTGTTGTCCTTCCTAAACTGCCTGAGTCGCCTCATTTATATCCTGCAGTTCTCCACCCTGAGAGACTTCATCGAAGAGCCCAGTGCCAGCCACAATGGGGACACGTGGAAGAGCATCTCTGGGAACTGATCAAGGACATCAGTATTTTTTTTTTTAAGCCGGCCAGCATCTCATGGCCAACACTGTCTGTCTGCCCTTCTGGGCTGTTCAGTGAGACTTCTTTTCCACAGCAGCATCCTGGGCCCTGGTGGCAGGAGAGACCAGCCTCCCAGATGGCGGCTCAGGTCTTTGCTTGGGGTGCTGGCCACAGGCTGGCAGTGGGGCCACTTCCCGGCACTGTCAGGAGGCCCGGACCAGCTCTGAGCTGTCCCGGGTCACACTTTGCCCCGGCAGCCCAGGGGGGTGGCCAGTGAGTTACCCCTTTGGCTGAGCTGGTGGAAGCAGATTTTCCAGTTGCCCTTTCACCTGCTCAGAGCGCCTCATGACCCCTGACTCCTGCCCTGCACGAGAGGCTCATCCCCGGTCTGAGCAGGCATTCGCCCCTCAGCCCCACCCCAACGACTGCTGACTACACAGAGCCACCGGGAGGACATTTTTTTTTCCTTTTCAATTCCAGTTGACATTCGCTGTTATTTGGCTTTAGTTCCAGGTGTGCAGCATAGTGGTTAGACATCATATACTTTGCCACGTGTTGCCTCCCAGAATTCACATACTCACCCAGCACCACACGCAGTATCTCAGGGAGTCAGCAGCGCCGGCAATGGGGAGAGATGGGCCTGAGTGGCACCTGTGCGGCACAGGGGACGGTGGGAGGGAGCCGGGGACCGGGGGGCCTGGCAGAGGACCAGAAAGAGCTGGTAACCTCCCTCGAGCACCAGCTCCGTGCTTCACCTCGGTTAGTCACTTCGTCCTCGCAGCCCCTTTGGTGCTGTCGTTACTCCCACTCACAGATGGGGAAACCGAGGCTAAGAGCCAAAGGTTTAAGAACCAGGAAGTGGCTGAGCTAAGATGTGAACCCTGGTCCTCGGGTCTCAATTTGGCACAGGAAGCCCCGAGCGTCACCTTGACCAGCAGCCCCACGGCCCTGGGGACTGTGTTAGCCTGCGGGCCAGTGACCCAGCTGGGTCCCCTCAGCCGACAGCCCCTCCCCGCACCCGCACGCCCGTGGACTGGCAATACTGTACTCATTAGTGTAGCTACAGGCTCTGGCCCCGAGGCCTGGGGCCCTGTGGGTGCAGCTGCTGCCTTTGGAACTCGGTGGGAAATGGGGACGAGACATTTCCCTTGGCCCAGGGTCTGGGGAGGACATGGGGGCAGCCAAACCACAGGCTGCATGAGAAAGGGGAGTCACCGTCTGGCAGAGGCCAGCCTGGAAAAGGGAACTGAAACCAACAAGCACAGAATGAGAGAGGAGCCCGCACGTAAGAGCTCCAGGGGGGGAAAGTTGCCGGGTCGGCGTGCGTTCCTGGGACCCTGCAAGATGTCACCGGCTGTCCCTGCCAGAAGCCCGGCTCCTGCCTGGAAATTCGGCACCACGTCAGCCTGGGCTACAGCAGAGAGGTGGCCTCCAGCTCACCTTGGCAGCATCGGGGACCCCAGGGACCCCAGATGGCCCAGACCCTAACCTTTCCCTCACCGCATCTGCCTGAGCACTACCGGCCCGGCCACGTCACCTCCCCTCTGTTTCCATCAGGTGACTGAGGAAGGAACCCCGGCCTGGAGGGGACACAGGTGATTAAACCCGATAAGGCCCCACCTGGAGTCCTGCACCCACAGACGGCGTGCGACACGTGGCACCTCGCTGCCCTCGTCTCTGGGCCACTCTGCCAGGCCAGGGGACGAAGCCGCGTTGGTGACTTCTGCTCTGGATGGTCTGGCGGCCTCCTGCCCTGCAGTCCCGTCTGCGGGGAAACACCACGGAGTTGCCCAGGAGGACTGTACTGCCAACTGCAGAGGCCGTGCCGGCAGCTCCGCCACTCCTGGTCTCTCCCAGGGACGATGGACATTCCTCGCACCTCCTAGTGCGGCCCAAACTGGACAGAGGTGCGGAGTTGAGAAGGAGAGAAGTGACAGGTCCACACATCGTGGGAGGGTTGGCGGGACCCTGCACTTTTCTCCTGCCCCGGGAGGAAAGGACCGTTCCTGTACAGGAGGCCAGGGGCCTCACTGCCCTATGGTGAAGCACTCAGCATCCCTCTCAGGTTGCCATGGTCTTCGAAGAGCCTGTTTCCCATCCTGAACAAGGCACCATCCTTAGCCCGCCCCAGGGCAGAAAGGATGCGTGAGGAGGTTAAATCAGAACGCGCATCCCATCCCCGCTTATCAGGGGAAGACGGCAGGGGGAAACGCAACATGGTGAGCAGTGGGGTGCCTCATAATGTCCCTCCTCAATTAAAGAGAAAGGGGGTGGGGGACTGACAAGAGGATCTATCCTGAACCATTTCTAGAGGACAGAGGAGAAGTCTGTTCTACAAAGTAGTACCTTTTCAAAAACATGTAGTCCTAACCGGTTTGGCTCAGTGGACAGAGCATCGGTCCGTGGACTAAAGGGCCTTGGATTCGATTCCAGTCAAGGACATGTTCCGTGGTTGCGGGCTCGATCCCCAGCAGGGGGTGCGCAGGAGGCACCTGATCCATGCTTCTCTCTCTTCAATGTTTCTAACTCGCTATCCTTCTCCCTTCCTCTCGGTAAAAAATCAATAAAAATATATATATTTTTAGAAAATAGTTAAGATAGCCAAAATCGGTTTGGCTCTGTGGATAGAGGGTCAACCTGCAGACTGAAAGGTCCCAGGTTCGATTCCGGTCAGGGGATGTACCTTGGTTGCGGGCACATCCTCAGTGGGGGGCGTGCAGGAGGCGGCTGATTGATGTCTCTCTCTCATCGATGTTTCTAACTCTCTTATCCCTCTCCCTTCCTCTCTGTAAAAAAGCAGTAAAAGAAATGCTTTTTAAAATATTTAAGGTAATAAGCTGACACGACAGTCATTAAAACTGACGAGGAAAGGATGTGAGAGGAAGCTCGGTGTAATGATGACAGAGTGAAACGGCGGTGTTTTCCGGGGGCTCTAACCTCACCCCACGCACGTGTTTGCCAACAGAGTGCATGCCTGAGTCACGCCCGAACGGAGACACAAGCTTCCCTTCCCCACCGCAGATGGCGGCTTTGAACTCGGTCTATTGAAAGCAGCGCGCACAATGTGGCGGCCAGGCCGAGCACAGAGAGAGGCCGCCTGCTTTGGATTCAGGCGGCGTGGCTGCCCGTCCTGAGAGCGCGCGTGAAGAACAATGTGCCTCCCGTTATAGAGCTGAAATGGGCTTCGCCAGGGAAACACGAGAGCAGAGGCGAGACGCAAACCGAGAGCTTCCTCCTTTGTGTGCCAGCGGCAGGAAGCCGGCCTACATGGCAAGGGGGCGACTGTCTGGCTCTGAAGCTCTCGCCCGTGGCTCCGATGCGTGACCCAGCTGCCACACAGCTTAACTCCGAAGGGCCTTCGCTCTGCTCCAGGGGCTGAGCAGTGTCCCATGTAAACCTGTGTGTGGTGACTCAGCTGTGGCCAGAGTCCATGGAAAAGCAGCGTTGATTAACGGAGCCCCGGTAATCTTACCAACACTCTCCCCGATGAAAGGCACGCTGATCCCGGGATCAGAAGCCAAATCCCAAGCACAAAGCACTTGTTTGTCCGCCCGTCTGAAGCGCAGACAGCGGCCCGTTTCTGCTGGGAACAAAGTAAAGCCCGCAGAAGCCCATTCCCGGCCACAGCTGTGACATGCTGTCCCCATGTCCCGCATGCGCTCCCCGCCAAGTCTCCTTTATTCTGCCATGCTCACCAAGAATAAAATAAATTTAAAAAAAAAACAGCTAAATTATACTGCGTTTCTGGACTTCAGGTCTTTTATGTGTCTCTATAAAGAAAACAAAGTATGCTCTCATCAAGCTTTAAATAAATGGTTAAACTCTCAAAACATGAGAAGACACTATTCCTCCTTTGGGTTGAAAAAGCCCGCAGGAAAGCCATAGCATCGAGTCTTCCCCTCTGACAGTTCATGGAAACAGCCACAGCATAACAGGTCTTTTATTTTTTTAAATACATATTTTATTGATTTTTTTTTATAGAGAGGAAGGGAAAGGGATAGAAAGTCAGAAACATCGATGAGAGAGAGACATTGATCAGCTGCCTCCTGCACGCCCCACACTGGAGATGTGCCTGCAAGCAAGGTACATGCCCCCGACCGGAATCGAACCTGGGACCTTTCAGTCCGCAAGCCGACGCTCTATCCACTGAGCCAAACCAGTCTTGGCGACAGTTAAGTCTTAAAGATGCTCAGCAGACAAACTGTGTCCCGCATGATGAGAAAGGAAGGCTCCTTCTGCAGTCAATGGTTCTGCTCTACTCCCCTCCCCAGACCTAACCACGCTGTCACCTCCAGGCTGGGAATTCCACTGCCTCCCTGCTGCCGAGGAGGAGGAAGGCAGGTGTGGAAGCCCTTTGTGCTCGGTGAACGGCAGGGGACAGAGCTGCCCAGCTCTAAGGAAGCAATGTGAAATGAAGAGATGTGTGTGAGACACCCACAGCGTCAGCCAACAAGCAAGAGCGTTTCTAAAAACTGTGAGAACGGGTCTCCTGCATCAAGATGGGAATTTAAAGAGTCCAGGTACCTCTAGCTCCTTCAGAAACCCTATTAAAGTGATAAAAGGGATACGAACCTACTGGCACACAAAGAAAGGAGGGAACGGGGAAACAAGAGAAATCTGGAAGATGAAAGGCACGCGGATGCATGGGGGTGACTTGGCTACATTTAAGCGGCTGCAGGAGAGGTGGCACCGGGTGCCAGGAGTGAGGGGATAAAGGTGAGACTAAACCCAGGGAAACTGAGGAAAGGACTTTAAAGCAGTGAGCAGATCCTCTGATTCCCTCTCCGTCTGGGAACCAGATGATGGCTCTCACCCACCTCATCCTGGAGAGGTAAAACCCATAACTGTGGGCACCGGGCACAAGATAAGACAGACGGACAGAGACTCTATGCTTCTACGCCTAGCCCTCTGCAGCCTTCTTCCCTCTTCCAGAGCACCGGCTGCGAGGATTCACTCTCTAGGTAAGGGACTAGACGAGTCTTATTTTGGAATCTGACCAGCTCAAGAGAAAAAATGGTAAAGATACCGACACCAAGAGCTGGCTCGATCGCTGTCCACCAAAACTTACCGTCAAAACGCTGTGTCAGGGACAGCCATGGTCAACAAGCATGCCATCGGCTCTCCGACTCTTCCCCACCCCTTCCAGTCCTGGATCTGGGCAGTGGACTGTAGGCAGAAGGATTACGATACTTCCATGATTAAACATGTAAGAAGCAGCACACAGTCATCTGGCTGTCTAGCCCCTACTGAGGTACCCAAAGAGATAGCAAGATGCAGATGAAACAACTACAGAGTGATGACAGAATTGCCATCAACCTGGGACCTGAGGATGGAGCAGAGTCTATAGCAACCTTCATGGCATGTGCCGTGTGCAAATCAACCTTTATGTGTGAAGCCACTGAGCGTTGGAGATTGTTTCAAAACATTAAGTCCAGCCTGGCCAGTGTGGCTCAGTGGTTGAGCATAGACCTATGAACCAGGAGATCATGATTTGATTCCTTGACAGGGCACATATCCTGATTCCAAATAAGGGTTGTTCAGGAGGCAGCCAATCAATGATTCTCTCTCATCATTGACGTTTCTATCTATCTCTCCTTCTCCCTTCCTCTCTGAAATCAATAATATATATATATGTGTGTGTGTGTATTATTTATTTGTGTTTTTTTTTTAAAGAGAGGAAGGGAGAGGGATGAAGAGTTAGAAACATTGATGAGAGAGAAACATCAATCAGCTGCCTCCTGTATACCCCCAACTAAGGATGTGCCCACAACCAAAGTACATGCCCTTGACTGGAATCAAACCCTAGACCCTTCAGGTCCGCAGGCCAACTATCCACTGAGCCAAACCAGTCAGGGCAAATATATATATATATATATATATATATTATTTTTTAAAAACACATTACGTGTAGTCTCTTCTAACCCAAAGATATACACACAGTTTTCACACACCATTTTGGGGTACAGTACTAAAATGTGAGCACTTGAGAGTCATCAGATATCTGGTTCATCACCCTTACAATTGTACATCTCAGGCAAAGTCCCTTTTTAAAGGAACCCCCGGTTAAATCTCCTCCTATGTCCATTTGACTCATGGGAAATTCAGACATTGCCTCCTAGCAGCCCTGGTATTCCAAGTTCTGGTGCCTTAATTTATTTATTTATTTATTTATTTATTTATTTATTTATTTACAAAGAGGAAAGGAGAGAGATAGAGAGAAACATCAATCAGCTGCCTCCTGCATGCCCTCTAGTGGGGATTGAGCCTGCAACCAAGGTACATGCACTTGACCGGAATTAAACACGGGACCTTTCAGTCCACAGTCCATTGCTCTATCCACTGAGCCAAACCAGTCAGGGCTGGTGTCTTCATTGCTAACTCAGATGTATTTCAGGCCTCAGGCCACTGGGTCCTGGAATTCCAGGGAAGAACAGCTTTGCAGGTGGTCCTCGGATGACTCCTCTCACTTCTTCTGCCACCCCTGCACTGGGTATGAAGAAAGTCACATCACATACCAACAACTCTCCACCAAAATATCCAGTCCGTCCAGTGGCCAGTCTCAATGATTTTATACCCGAGACAGGTGATGGGCTAAAGGTCAGGATACAGGCTGTAGGTTTACTCCCCTGGCAGGTCCTGCATGGATGCCCAGCTCCTGGCTTTGGAATGTAAAGGTGCTTGTCTGCTTGTGTTTTGTTCTTGACCTTCAATATTTCAGCTAAAAAAAAAAAAGAGCAGCAGAAAGTCCTGTCTTAATACGCTGTGACAGGTAATGGTCCAGGCGGCTTGACAGGCCATCCTACAGGGGCAGGCAATTTCAGAGCCCTAGATTCTTCCAGCTCCATCTCTAAGGACCTGGAAAACAGACATCTGGTGGCTGAAGAGCTGTGATTGTGGCTAACTGGAACGTACAGAATTGCAATCTAAAACAAGATGAAATTCCATTATCTGCCCCTTGCTTCTGGTTTACAGTCCCATTAAAACCAGAATTCCAGGTCAGCTGGCTCTGTGTTTCCATGACATCCAATGGGGTGCGGCTAGGGCTGTTCCCCAGCCAGGATGTAAAACTTCCCGGCGATGGCAGATGGACACGGGCGTCTGGACAGAGGCTCTCCTGGTGTCCGAGGACGGTTAGAAGCTGAAGTGCCCTCCTTCCGCCTCCAACAGGTTTCCACATGGCGCTCGGCTTCTTAAGGTTCGTGGTTGAACAGACTGAACCCCAGTTACACAATGTCATTGCTGGAAGGAACGGTGGGGGCGTTCAAGTCTGAATCAGTAAGTCGTGAGCACACTCTTGCTCGGGTCCTGGGCTCACATGTAATGTATTTCACCGCCCTGCCCGCTCAGCCCAGCCTAGGAACATACTTACCAGTGCAAGGTGGCATGAGAGATGAACTCCATTCGCCAGTCCAAGTTCTACTTAATCTCCTATTTTACAGATGAGGAACTTCATCCTAGCATCTGTTCAGGGTCCGAGGGCTAGTCAATAGCAGAGAAGAGAGTCAACTCCCTGGTCAATGTTCTTTCAACCACCCCAACCTAGAGAGATGGGCAAATGAACCACTCCCTCTTACTTGCCTTTGGTTAATTCTTCCCATCGAGTCTCTCAAACACTCAAAGCTTATTCTAGTTTTAAATGTGATCCACATGCCATACTTCTCCGTCTCTTCTGAGCCACAGTACTCCCGCTTTTCCATTCCGAGAACCCCCTCCCCCCAAGAAGCATCAAATTCAATTTAAATGGTTTTTAATGGAGCAGAAGCACTTAAGCCATTATTTATAGAGCCTTCTGACCTTAACAAAAAAAATCAAACGCTATGTTTTCAAGTCAAAGGGCCTAGCATATTCCTGGAAAAGTGAAAATGGAGTTTCCAAGTGCCAAGTTATGGATGTTCTACACTCTTGGAACTGGTTGCACTGGGAAGGGGCGAGAGAAAACAAACGGCCTTCCTTCGGACCTCGGCATCTTTCTGAATCTTTGCCAGATGAACTTGCCTACCTCTGTCCAGAGGAGAAAGTGCTGGGGGGTTAGAGGTGCCCGGAAATGCAGATGTAGAGAAATGGCGTGTTCTATTCTTGGACGGCGTGTTACCATTCCATATGGGAGGGGTGAGGCGAAGCATATGGCGTGCCATCTGCGAGATGGGGCTGGCTGGGTCCCATGAATGGCTTTTAATGCAAGTAGACTCAGCCTGATTTGGTCTGCCTCCAAAGGACAAGGAAAGCCAGCGATTCCAATGTTGTTGAAATTAATGGCTCAGAACAAGACTCATTTGTATTCCGCCTAATTTAAAAGATGTCTGCTTAGTGTAAAGTAATGAATTAGTTACGGGGGTGTTTGGACTAAGTGTTTAACATTCTTCTTGAGAGAACAAAACGCCTTTCTCCTCCTCTCAAGCCACTCTCTGTTAACCTCTTTTGCACCCTTTCCCCCCAAGGAAATCCCTCTTAAGCGTTTTGGCTTCTAGAATGGGCCAGATTTCACAAAGTTCACTACACCAGGCACAGCTAATCCTGTTTCCAGCTCCCCGGGATTAAGCTGGGAGGGAGACTTTAAGAAGACGCTCTTTTAAAAGCTGTCTAATGGAGTCGACTTCCTCGTGCCCCGCCAGTAAAATCCCCACGGACCACTTGTCATCAGCAGACCCAGCGGGAGAGAACTTGCAGCTCAGACTTGAGTGATTGGAGTGCGCTCCTGTGCCACCCGCTCCACTGGCACGTCTCAGAGAGCTCACCTGGGGCTTCTCACTGCCCTGCCCCTGACCTGCGGCCCACCTACTTCCGGGATCACGATGAGGAGAGCCTGCTCCGAGCCTGGCATCGCACTGGGCATGACATGTGAGTCATCTCATCCCATGTGACACTAACTTCAAGAGGCAGGTCCTGTGCTCCCCACTTCGTCACCTGGTTTTCAAACCAATGTCAGCAATCGAGACCTTTTCTCCCCCAAGTGAGAGTGGGAATCAGAACCCTCCATCTGACGGGAACCTGGGAAACCCGTGGCTGGCTTTCCTCCAAGCTCCTGCCCTTCCAAAGGACACGCCACAAAGACTCAAAGAAAGTTACCAGGTCCACGCATCGCCATTGGAAAGTCACCGTTTAGACTCATGTTTTACCTTCTCCCTGGAAGGGTCCTGACCCGGTGTCACGGGAACGTCCTTCAGCTGCCTGGGAGGGTACAGCCGAGCTTGTTGTTAACAAGAGCCATTTGCATAGCCGCATGCATCATGTGATCTACCCCATGACAGAAGGTGGGGTTCCCGGGAACCCCAGCCTAAGTCATTCCCCAGGGAAAGTGCGACTGGAACCCTTTGGGCTGGAGCAGCCATTCTTTTGCAGCAGGCCATGTGGTGCACGCAAGGCCACTGCGCCTTGTTTGTGGCTTCATTTGAAGAAGGTCGTGGAAGCTGCTGCATCTGTTAGGTGCTTCCCAGTGCTTTTCAGATGGGAGTAAAAGGTATAACGACATTAAAAGGAGATGGTTTTCGTTCTTCAGGCTCCATCCTGAAAGAACTTATTGTAAAGTAGTGGTTTCTCAACCTGTGGGTCGCGACCCATAGGGGTTGCCTAAGACTGTTGGGAAATTTACATTTTGAGTGATTGGACTGCGCTCCTGTGAATTATAATAAAAATTGCAATTTACATTATAATTCATAACAACAGCAAAATTACAGTTATGAAGTATGGTTGGGGGTCACCACAACATGAGGAACTGTATTAAAGGGTCGCGGCATTAGAAAGGTTGAGAACCGCTGTTCTAAAGGAATAAAATGTCGATTTCTGGAACAGGAGAGCCAGGGACTTCCTTAGCCAGAAAATCGCCAAGGTTCTGTCCCTCCCTGTGTTTTGTTCCCGCACCGTCTCCATTTCGACGCCCACCAGGAGGCTCTGCACAATTTAGTGCGGGTCCCGCTGGCACAGAGCACACCCGGCAGAGTTCTCCCCGAGAAGCTGCTACTTGTCCGCGGCGGCCAGTGGAGGTGAGTCTCGCGGGCACTGGCTGTGCAGGTGAAGAGATGGTGAGAAGTAGCGGACGCGCTGAGCTGGACCTCCGGCCCCGGAAGGTGGGCTGGCTCCTCAGGCTGGAAGCCATCGCTTGCTTCTAGAAGAAAATTCTCTCTGGAGCCCATATCCGGGATAAGTTATGTGATGCTGAGAGACTGGTCCCTGCCTCCTCACTCCCTCCCCGGGACAAAGAAATCAAATAGCAGCCCCCTGCCCGGTACCCCCTGCCCCATCCCCACTCTGCCCTAGCAGAGTGCCTCCCTGCTCCCTAACTCAGGAGGGCCCCCTCCTGCCTTCTCCAGCACCCAGTCTGGAAACAAGCCCGCATTCTGCCACCTGAAGAAAGTGCCTGGAGATCTTGCAACATGTGCTGTAAACACATGGCAGTCCCCGTTTGGTGTGCAAGTTTAAAACCTGCTTCATCTGCCATAACTCAAGCTTATTTCTATTTTGAGCCATTACTCCGCCACAGGGCTGGGGGAAACTCTATCGCGGTCAACTCAGAATTGTGCCCAGATCCTGGGGGCTCATATGGTGCCCAGATCCTGGGGGCTCATATGGTGCCACGGCATGAGGGAAGGGGTGCCATCTGCGCCTCGATGTCAGCTGTGAACTCAGGCATCTGCCAACAGCACCTCCTTTCCTCGCCTTGATGCCCTGGGGCTAGCTCTCCCCTCCGTCCAGGCCTGTTGGGAGGTCCAGGGATGGTTCTGCTCTTCTGGCCTCAAGGCTGCGGGTGGCCACCGAGTCCAGCTTCTGCCCTTGACGTCTCCATGACCACAGCACTCGCTTAGGGTGCTTGCCTTCCCTGCAGGGCAGCTGCTGGTTAGACTCCAGAGGTAGTGTTTCCTTTGACATGACTTGCTTCCAGGGGAGGCACCATAACCCAGGTGGAGGAGGGGAGGAAGGACTGGAATTAGCAAGGGACCAGAACGGGTAACGTCTCTTCAAAAATGGCCCCACCCTCCCGGTGACGACACAGCAGCAGCCCGCGATGTGGTTTGTCTTCCACCTTGTTTCCGAGCTTGAGAGGGTTCTCTCTCTGTGGTCATGGTGAGGACACCCCAGACCTCTCCCTGGGGGCAGGCTGTGAGCTGGGAAGCAGCCAGGTGCTTTTGGAAGGAATGTGGCCCGTGCAGATGGAGCTGGTCCTCCCCAGAGCTCCTGGCCACGTGCACGCCAAGCTCCGAAGGAAGCTGTAACCCTTGCCGATGGCACCTCCCTTCATTGGACACCACACACACTGTGTGCTCAGAATGGACGCCTGAGACCCCTGGGGTCCTTTCAGCGACGCGGGGAGCTGAGGTCATGGCTGTTACGCAGTGAAGCCTTTGTCTTTCAGCTTTCAGACTTCACCTTTCTGGCGTGAGCTTTCAAACAGCTGGCACTCCTGTCCTGTGTGGGTTCGTCTTCACCCCGGTTCTGGCCACCTTGCACAGGGTCTGGTGCCCAGGCAGGCATAAGAATAAACAGTGAACAGAGGCGTTTTTATGCACTCTTGTCCTGCTACTGCGGGACAGAGTCATGGAGAGGGCGAGTTTTGGGGTCAGGCCATGGAGGTTCAAGTTCTTGTTATGAGGCCACCTAGTAGCGTGACCTAGGTCTCTGGGCAGCTCCACTGATCGCTGTGTGCACTCACAGGGCCTGTAAGACTGGGACAGGGACATTGGTGAGATTCTCACCATCGTGCTGGGTGCAGGGGAAGCTGAAGATGCAGCGATTTCAGCTAATTCCATCTTCCCAGCTACTGGCCTCCCCACCGCCCACTTCCTGGAGAAGGTTCTCCAAGGCACCTTGCCCGCTCCTCTGGGAAGGACATGGGCCTCGGTTGGCTGTCCCAAGGGAGCTCTTGTCATTACGACCGGAGCCGGTGGGCCTGGTTCTGTCCTGGGGTTGAGTGAAGGGAGCGGTAGGAAGAGGAGAGACCACCTGGGGCTGATTCTGGACCCTCTCCTCCTCCCCACTCCAGGGCACCTGTGCGGGGACAGGCTCTGGTCTGCCAGGTGAGCCTCGGGGGCCCGAGACCAGGCTGTTTCTGTGCCCGCCAATCCTCCCTGGGCAATCTTACCACCCCGGGCACAAACTGGGCCTTCTGCGCCAGACCACTCCCCGCCAGTGGTTCTCAACCTTTCTAAGGCCGAGACCCTAGTTCCTCATGTGGTGGTGACCCCCAACCATGAAATTTTGCTGCTGTGATGCATCGTGATGTAAATATCTGCATTTTCCGCTGGTCTTAGGCGACCCCTGTGAAAGGATCGTTCGACCCCCAAGGGGGTTGCGACCCACAGGTTGAGAACCGCTGGCCTAGAGGGTCACCTGGGCGCTAGTTGATGGATAAAGAGATCTATAAGACAGGGATTGCGGACACTGAACCCCAGTGTTTCTGAGGTTCGGGTGGTTAGACGCCAAAGCCTGGAGCTCATTTCTAATGGCTGTGGGCCAGAAGCCACAGCCTCTCTTGGCGGCAGGCTCTCCCTGGGCTGGGCAAGGCACACTGGTGGCTCTTTTATGGGGTGCAGACTCAGGTCCCCACGCAAGTTGTCCTGAACCAGAGGTGCTGAACCCAATGACCAACCCAACTACAAATGCTGAGGGAGCCCTCCAACTCCCACAGCGGGGCCGAACTTCTGGAAAGAGGCAAGGACTGCGATCCCAGCCAGCCGAGCCCTCCTTCCACCTGCCAGGCACCTCCCCCCCCCCCACACACACACACTCCTTTCAGAGCAAACACGGGCATCTGCTCCTAAAGACGGAGGGACTCGTGGATGATGGCAGCATCTGGCCTTCGCAAGAGCAGCCTTGCCCCGCACTGCAGTCCGGTCATCCTTTTCCGGGACTGACTGTCAGCAGCGGATGGAGCGCCTGAGCTAGCCTCCCGCAGGCTCCGAGTGTCACCGATTCCTCGCCTTCTCTCCTCTCCTCCTAACCACGGGCTGAATACAAACGACCTCTTGCAAATCCCCAGTGACAACTGTGCATTCCTGCTCCCCGCCCAGACAAGGAGCACCGAGCTGGTAGTTTAAAGATTATCTCCTCAGGTTTAAGGACAGTCACTGTGAAAACAGACTCCGCAGGAAAAGGGAGGATGCGCCACAAGAAAAAAAGAAAAAGAAAAAAAAAATGTCGCTCCTTCTAGTGCCTCTAAGAGGGTCTCCTTATGCATTTACTTCTGACATTTGCCAGTGGTGCTAGATCTGAGTGGCAAAAACGTCTTTCGAAAGGGAAACTGACATTTGCCATGACCATCCCCCGTCCCTTTGCCCCCTAAAACATAAGCATTTGCCACGACTGCCAGGATGAGGAAAGGAGAAGGGGGTGAACTCGTGGCAGAGAAGAGGGGATGCTAATCAGGGAGGGGGAGGGCAAGAGAACATTAGAGCGACATGTGAATGACCCTCATCTTCTGCGTGTCTGTGTGACTTCCTTTTTGGGAAACATTTAATAAGATACAGAAGCCAGATTTGGTGGAGCTGAAGGCAGGATCGCCATGGCAACCCTCCTTTGGAGGTTATCCAAGTCAGGTAGCGAAGGCAACGCCGAGCTAAAGGTCACCCCGGCTGAGAGAGACGGGCACTGAGAACGTGTTTTAACAAGACCCAGAGGACCAGTGGCCCAGGAGTGGGAGGCCAGCGGCAGCAGCGAGAGGGGGTGCCCGGTGGGGTGTTCCCCCGAGCTGCAGGGCCTGGAACAGAGAGCTCAGGTCTCCCCAGACGCCCAGACTTGACACGATTCGTGGCGGTTCCGTGTGAGGGCTCGCGGCGGTTTGAACCGGCATCTGAGGGAAAAGAAGCAGGCTGTGCGCTCCGCACGGAGGTCTGTGTTCCTCCGAAGTCCTGGACGAGCCACCTTTTCCCCGGTGGAGCAGCCATGACCTTCCTCGCTCCAGAGATGCTTTATTTAATCTCTTTTCTATGAAACCGCACTTTCAAACCTTGGAGTCGGAAGACCTTTCTCTGCCTGATATTGAAGCAGAACCCTTTGAGGAGACCACATAAATGTGAATGTCTGTGTGGCTGTGACCTCGGAGACAGCATGTAAAAATGAATTTTGCAAAGAAGAAAACTGAAAAAGTAATGCAGCCTGCTTCGCAAATGATCAATTAAAAGATGTACATTAAAATAGTAACGTTTTTGCCTATCAAATAAGCAAAAATCTGGAAGTGTGGAAATTGCTGCAGTTGGTGGGATCTGGGTCCCATGTACTGTTGGTAGGAATATAAACCAGTGCCATTCCAGTGGGGGACAATTGGCAAATACTTGTCAAAATTTAAAATGGGAGCTTCCTTTGAGCTGGAAATTCCACCTGTACATGTCTGCTTTCATGCAAAGATACGCGGATGTCCTTTGCAGAAGTTCATAAAAGCAAAGATTAGAAACAATTTGCAGGTCCATCAGCAGGAGACTAAGGGAATGAATTAAGAAACATTCACGGAATGGGATAATATACAGCTTTGACAAAGAATGGAAGATGTATGGTTGACCTAAAAACATCTCCCTGATACGGTGGGTGAAGAAAGCAAGCATAGAATCGTGAGCATCCTTTGTTACCTATACCTTTCCACAACTAGAAAGCTGAACTCTGTGCATTATTAATCTTGTAACTTCAAAGTTATGTTTAAAGGGTAAACTGGGCTGTGAATCTGTCCCATGTAATGGACCCTGCTGGCACCTCCCAATGCCCACCTCTCCTTTCCTCCCTCACCGAGCCTCCGCTTTGTCCAGGAGGCCGTCCCTCCCTCACCCAGCCCTTGTGGTGCCAGGGACTAACCCAGCCCCGCTCCACTGATGGCTCTGGCTCGTGGGTCTCAGACGAAAGAGGGCATCAGCACCAGCTGGGGCTCCATTAAGTCAGAGAGTGTCTGACTCCCCGGATCCACAGTGAGTCCTGAGAATTGTCCTTTCACACGAGGCTGATGCTGCTGGAGACCACACTTTAAGAACCCCTGATTTAAGCCCAGTGCCTGAAACCCCTCCTTTTTGCCAAAGGTGGCTTGACAGAGAGGGTGCCGACACCTTCTGAGATACGGTGAGATGTTTGATGGGCCTTATTCGGAGGAAAACTTCTTTCTCTTAAGAGAGAACCAGAAAGCAAACCACACTTCTTATTTCTCTTTTCCCGCCTAAACTTAGACAAGAGGCAGGGAGGAAGCCCTGATTGTTACTGGCAGGCGTCCTATTACAAGAGAAATCAACCTTAAGTGTTGCTGATTCTCTGAAAGGCAGAGCGGGAAGATGGAAAGATCAGATCCCTTGATCTGAGGCCCACCTCACTGCAGATTTCCTTCTGTATGAGCCAACACATTTTTAAAAATATATTTTTATTGAGTTCAGAAAGAGAGAGACACATACACAGAGAGAGAGAGAGAGAGAGAGAGAGAGAGAGAGAGAGAGAGAGAGAGAAACATCAATGATGAAAGAGAATCATTGATTGGCTGCTTCCCATATGCCCCCTACCAGGGATCGAGTCCGAACTCGGCATGTGCCCTGTCCGGGAATTGAACAGTGACCTCCTGGTTCATAGGTAGATGCTCAACCACTTAGCCACACCATCCTGACTGAGCCAACACATTTGATATGCCATCAACCCATCTGCACTGTGTTTTCCATATCCTGGACAAATACGTCATCACTGACACAAGCTTAAGAGACTCTATTTTAAAAGATTTAAAGTTAAAACAATTTTTTTTGTTTTATGGCAAAGTGCCACAAGCAGTACAAAGAGTGGTACCAGATTAGAAAAACTCTTTGAAAAATGAAGGGGCCCCTCACATGCCCCTGCTCAGCTAATCCCTGGTCAAATGAGTCTTCTCACTCACTTTAAATCCAGCGTCACACAGAGGTAGATGCTAAAGAAATACAGTTCGGATTCAAAGCGCAAAAAGGAACTGTGCTTCATACACAGCTCAGGGGTGGGGAGTGCGGGAAGCAGAGTCTACAAAGGAAAGACTTTCTTTAAAGAACACGGTTAGCCATCCGTCTTCCCACATCCCAGAGTGCAACAGCTGCCCCAGTCCTCCACATCCGTCCCTCATCATGTTGCTGGGTTCTTCCCTTTTGGACCCCTGCCCTCCCTGGATGCCAGTGTTACGTAAAGACGTCCAATTCTCTTGGTGCTACCAAGACCACCTCTCCCGGTTGCCCCTCTGGGGGTGACATTGGGGGTCGGGGGGGAAAGAGTGCTATTTCACACGGGTGAAATGTGAGCTAATTTGGAGATGAAGAAGTGACGAGGGAGTTTAAGGAACTTAGTCACAAGTCACATCTGGAAAAGCCAGGCTCTCAACCACTACATTAATCTGCCAGCAACAGAGGGCTGAGGTTCCCGAACACAAAAATAACTCTGAAAAATCAAAGACGAAGGAAAAACCACCCTCATGGAAAATTTCGCAAAGAACCCGGACAAGCAAACGAAAGAAGAAAAACAAATTGAAGATGTTCAAGCTCACTAGTAATAAAAGAAAGGAAATTAAAACAATATTTCTGCTAGCACATGAGCAAAGACTTTTTAAGTTAATTATAGCCCGTGTTGAAAGAAAAGCAACTCCCCCACGCTGCTGATGAGAGAATAACTGAAGAAAAAAAAATAGATAATACCTCTCCCAATCTAACATCAGCATATAGCCGGCCCAGTGATTCCATTCTAATAACTTATTCTAACAAGTTCATCAGAGAAGCAGGATAGGAATCTGTACAAGAAGGTTTACAATGCCTGAGTTGTAATAATGTAATAATAAATATGAAAACAACCTAATGATCATCCACATGCCATTAAACAATATGTGAGAGAGAGAGGAAGAGAGAAATACTCATTGTGCGCTTCTTCATACAGACCCCCTCAACTGATGGCCTTGCCTACTGGATCACAGGCAACACCGGACAGACACAGGTTCCCTCAGCAGGACCAGATCCCCCCAATAAAACAGCCAGGAGCCCACGACAGAACAGGGGCTCTCTACAGACCACAGGAAGGTGGAGCTGCTGAGCTCCCCAGGTCCAGCTGCCCCTCAAAGCCCCAGATTCTTCTTCAATCTTCAAAGGATTAAGTGTCTTTAGAAAAAGGCTGGAGTGTTGACCCAGCTGGTTTGGCTCAGTGGATAGAGCATCAGCCTGCATACCAGAGAGTCCCTGGTTCGATTCCAGTCAAGGGCTTGTACCTCAGTTTCAGGCTCCTCCCCAGTTTGCACCCTGGTCAGGGCTCGTACAGGAGGAAACCAATCAATGTGTTTCTCTCACATCGATGTTCTTCTCTGTCTTTCCCTCTCTCTCCCACTCTCCCTAAAAACCAATGGGAAAATACCCTTGGATGAGGATTAACAACAATAACAAAAAGGATTAGAAAGGAAAAAACAAAGCTATCATTATTTGTAGCTTATACTATTAAGTACACTGAAAACCCAAAAACATCTACAATTAGAATTAACAAGAGAGTTTAAGAAGGTTACCAGATTTGAAATAAGAATATAACAAAATATTTCAATTCTGTATACCAGCAAAAACTACTCAAAATATTATTTCAAAAAGGCACAATTTAGTAAAATATGTTATAGGAAATATAGTCAGTAATATTGTAATAATTATGAATGGTGTCAGGTGGGGTCTAGACTTATTGGAGTGGTCACTTTGTAAGTTATACAAATGTCTAATCACTATGTTGTACACCTGAAACTAATACGGTGGCAACTGTAATTGAAAAAAAATTCAAAAGATACAATTTGTAACAGTACATAATTTACAACAACATGTACCAACATACTGACAGTATATCTAAGAACAAATCTAATTAAAATTGTGCAAGACCTATACCAAAAGTTATTGAAGAAAACCTGAATAGATGGAAAGGCATACCACGTTGATGGATTGAGGGACTTAATGGCATATAATGGTCAATTATTCCAAATTAACCTTTAGATTTAATAAAATTATAATCAAAATTCCAAGTATTTTCATAGAGCTTGCTAAGCTCGTTCCTATAAGTTTCTCTGTGGAAGAACAAAAGGCCAAGAATAACAAAGACGTTAGAGTGAGCTGGAGTGATGTGTCTTCGCAGATTCCAGAAAGAACAACAGCGGCTCTGTGGTGTTGGCACAGAATAGACAAACAGACCAACGAAAGAGAATAGAGAGCTAGAAATAAACCTCCCGAATATGGAGAACGGCTTTATAACAGCTGGCCTTCCAGTGGCAGAGGAGGACTCCTCAGTAACTGGTGCTGGGACAACTGGCGATTTATGTGGAAACAAAGGAAATGGGCCCTTCCCTCACATCATCTGCAAAAATACATTCTGGGTAGACTGAACAGTTACATTCGAACATCAAAATTTTACATTAAAACACAACACAGCCCTGACTGGTCTGGCTCAGTGGATGGAGCATTGGCCTGCGGACTGGGTGGTCCCAGGTTTAATTCTAGTCAAGGGCAGGTACGTTGGTTGTGGGCACATCATCAGTGGGGGTGTGCAGGAGGCAGCTGATCAATGTTTCTCTCTCATCCATGTTTCTGACTCTCTATCCCTCTCCCTTCCTCTCTGTAAAAAATCAATAAAATATATGTTGTTGTTTTTTTAAAGAACACAATACAAAAAAAAAAGATCTTCAAGACTAAGGTAAGAATATATTTCTTATACAAGACCTCGAAAACATCAACCACAAAGAGAAAGATTAATAAACACAACTATATTGTATTAAAATTCTTCAAAAGACATCAAAAGGAGAGTGGAAAGTCTAGATAGAAGCTAAGATCATCCATACATAATCAATAAGGAAAAGACAATAGATTTGATTCTATTGATTTCAACAGAAAAAAAAATGAGCAAAGCAGATAAGCATAAAGAGGAAAACTAAATGATGAATACTATATGAAAAGATATTCAAACTCTTCGGGAAAAGAAAAAAATTCCAATTAAAACCACAGTAAGAAAGCAATGCCACCCACCAGGCTAGCATAAGTTAGAGAGTTCACCTTTATCTAGGGCTATAGTCGGCAAACTGAGGCTCGCGAGCCATATGCAGCTCTTTGGCCCCTTGAGTGTGACTCTTCCACAAAATACCATGGCCTGGGTGAGTCTGTTTTGAAGAAGTGGTGTTAGAAGAAGTCTAAGTTTAAAGAATTTGGCTCTCAAAAGAAATTTCCATCGTTGTGCTGCTGATATTTGGCTCTGTGGACTAATGAGTTTGCCAACCACTGGGCTAGGGTGAGGAGTAGCCAGCCACACACACACAGTACTGCTTATGGTATGAAAAACTTGGCAATAACTACACTCCGAGGTGTATCCCTTGTGCTGGGCGCACCTCGATACAATTCTGGCCCTAACCAGCCAGGGGTAGCGTTGACCCCACAGGTTAAGCACAAAGTCCTGCTCCCAATTCAGACATCACCCGCACTTCAGACTGACTGGCTGTAAATGTGGGGCTTTCAACAGCTCCCCTCAGGTTCCACGGTGCGCTGGAGAGACTTACAGAACCCACTGACAACACTGCACTCGCCAGTACAGCGTGATTAGAAAGGATCCACACAGGCAAGGTCTGGAGCAGTGGTTCTCAACCTTCCTAATGCCGCGACCCTTTAATACAACTCCTCATGTGGTGACCCCCAACCATAAAATTATTTCCGTTGCTACTTCATCACTGTCATTTTGCTACTGTTATGAACTGTAATGTAAATATCTGATATGCAGGATGTATTTTCATTGTTACAAATTGAACATAATTAAAGCATAGTGATTAAACACAAAAACAATATGTAATTATATCTTGTGAAATATTTATTTCTAATTACAAATAAATGAAATGTCTTGAATCGTGGTGTAGCATGGGTAACAGTCTTCATATGACAACAGTAAACTACTCGGTGACACTTTGCTACACCGAGGAGCGGTGTGTTGGTTCCTAAGACCATGGGAAATAGGTGTTTTCCTATGGTCTTAGGCGACCCCTGTGAAAGGGTCGTTCGACCCCCAAAGGGGTCGCGACCCACAGGTTGAGAACCACTGGTCTGGAGGGTTTCCCCACTCCAAGCTTCTGTCACCCCCATGGAGTCAGGGCGCAGCCTCCTCCTAACACATCAATGGGTCCCTGACCAGAAAGCTCCACCACGCTTCACTGTCTGGAGTTTGACTGGGGTTTCATTACCCAGGGACGACTGGCTGATTGAATCATTGGACACGTGATTGAAGTCCATCTCCAACCTCTCCCTTCTCCCCAGAGGCCGGACTGCTAAGAATCCCAGCCCTCCAATGCAGGGACTTGCTAGTGATCGGCCCCTGTCCTGGCACCACTTGTCTCATTTGCATAACAAAACACTCCTATGGGTCCGGAATTGCCAAGGGTTTATGAGGCTTTGTGCCAGGGATGCTGGGACAAAGACCAGACAGACTCTATTATACCACACCTCTAGAGAACCTGCCACGTATGTGCCATCGTGACGCCAACGTGGCTCAAGAAAGCCGGCATGCTTGGCCTCGGGAGACCGCCACGCAGGGAAAGACCCGATTATCAGGCCCATTCCCTGGACGGGTATTCTCTCCCCCCTGCCCGCGCACAGCACCAGAGATCTAAGACAGGGCCAGCAGCCCACCCTGGCACCACGATGTTCCACAGGCACCTACTAGGCAGAGTCAAGGTGAGAACCTTCTATGAACTAACATTCACCCCAAAAGGTCAAAGGTGAAGCCAGCGATGAATAAGTGCCCTGGGGTGGCAAGTTTACAGGTTTTCTCCCCGTTTAGAAATGAGACCCCTGTTCTAAGATGAGTTTGAAAGTGGCGATGAAAGAAATACACTCTTATAAACTGAAAAACTGAGTTTTATGAGCTGCCCCACCTCTGCAACCACATATATATTAATATATATATGCATAAGTATGAATATACACATATGCACACATATGTATAAAGCTTTGTTCATAGTTCTGTACAAAATATGAGAACACACCTATCATACCAGTTCTGCAATTGCTTCTTTCACCTGACAGTGTGTCGTGCTCTTCCACGGTTATTGACACAGAGCTCTACTATGTATATGAATTAAATATAACATTGATTTGAAGATTGTTACCTTGGACCGTTGAGGCTTCTGTCGAGAGCAAACACCTCCAGCTCCTTCGATGGCACACACCCAGACTGTGTTTGGCTTACTCCTCAGTACTCCATCTTGTCACTGTCCCTCTTAATGGACGTCCTCCTTGGGCCTGGGAAGTGAGCAAAGGCAGGTGAGGAGGTCGTTGGTTCGTGGCACAGCACTCAGCAACAGAACTCGGGCAAGGATGTGGCCCTTGCCACACCCTTTCTGAACCCCAACTGGAAAAATCTCTTTTCAAGATGGTACAATGCAAAGACATTGTCATTTTTGGCCTTGCCTTCTGACCAACCCGCTCTTGCACCCACCCAGAACGGGCCTTCCGACTAAGAGAGAATCACTGACTGGCCGCCTCCTGCACACCTCACAGTGGGGATAAAGTCCGTGTGCCCTGACTAGGAATCAAACCATGACCTCCTGGTTCACAGGTGGACACTCAACCACAGAGGCATGCCAGCTGGGCTATATTCTTTTCTTTTTCTTTCTCAATTTCTCCCATCCTCCCTCCCTTCTCCTCTCTCCTTTTCTTTTTCTTTTTTTTTTTATTTGTCAAAAACCAACCATACATATGGTAGTCTCCCTTGTCCTGAGAGGATAAACTCCAAGACCCCCAATGGATACCTAAAACTGTAGATAGTACTAAACTCTATATATACTTCGTTGTTTCCTATACCTGCATACAGAACTACGGTAATGTTTAATGTATAAATTTGACTCAGTAAGAGATTAACAATAATAATTAATAAAATAAAACAATTATAACAGTACACTGTAATAAAAGTTCTGTGAACATGGTTTCTCTCTGTCTCTCTCTCTGCCTCATCATCTCTTTCCTGAGATGAGGTGAGATGGGAAATGCCCACCTGAGGAGATGACGTGACTTAACTGAATAGGCCTGCAACTTGGGCTATTAGTGACCTTCTGACAACACAGAAGAGCACTTTACAGCCTGTCGTTGACATAACTCAATTGCCAGCATCCCCAATCGATGTGTCTCTCCCACATCAATGTGTCTCTCTCCTTCTCTCTCTTTCTCATCCTTGCATTTTGAGGCTATTAGGCAAAATAAAGGGTCACTTGAACACAAGCACTTTGATACTTTGACAGTGGACCTGACTATCAAGATAACCACTGTGTGGCAAAGGGGCAAACTCCTATAGTGTGGAGGCCCCGAAAGAAGGGAGGAGTCACGTCCTGAGCCACGTGAGATTTCATCCCTCTTCTCCCTACAGCCTCAATTTAAAACGTATCCATTGTTTTTTCTGGAATTTCCCACTTAATATTTTTAACCCGCAGCTGACCACTGGTAACTGAACCCTGAGGAAGTGAAAGCGCGGATGAGGGAGGGGCTGCTGTCCTGGCGAGGGTGGGGGTGGAGGACGCAGTGCAGCGGAGTCAAGGCCGGGTGGCCTAAGAGGCCATGCTTGCCTTCTGTCTGGGAAGCCACGGGGAACATGAATAATTTCACGCCACGGGGAAATGTGATCAGCTTTCTATGTTAAAGAGGCAGCACTCTGCCATCAAGGAGAATAATGGAACAGAAAATGAGCAAGAACAAAAGGCAATGGCGGGGAAAATAGAGCCTGCTGCGAGCAGCTGTTGGAGGGTGCCCAGGGAGAAAACTGGGGTCACGGCCCGGCGGGAGGCAGGTCTGCAGTTCACAAGGTGGGGGGCTTCAGGCCTGAGCCGACTCCACGCTCTCACTGTGGAGGAAGCTAGTCATGCTGCTGGGCCTCCCTGAGCCTCAGTTTCCCTCATCGTTAAGAGAGCAGAGCACTGACAGCGGACTGAAAGGAGAGCTGACAGGATGTAAATTGCCAGGCAGGCGGGACTCACGGCAGGCGCTCAGAAATGGGACACTCCGCACAGAACACTTTTGTTTTTGGTTTATCTTCAGCCAAAAATGTTTTTCCATTGATTTTTAGAGAGAGTGAAAGAGAGGGAAGGAGCCGGGGGGAGGGGGAGAGAGAGTCTGTGTGTGTGAGAAAGAGACAGAAGGAGAGAGAAACATTGATGTGAGAGAGACACAGCAATTGGTTGCCTCCAGAACTGGAGCAGACCAGGCTGGGGATAGAACCTGCAACTCATATACCTGCCCTTGACCAGGAATTGAACCAGTGACCCTCCGGTGAGCAGGCCAGTGCTCCAGCCCCTGAGAAACCCCGGGCAGGGCCCCACGGAAGACTTGAACAAGTTTCCACAGAGAGCAACAAGGTCCGAAGGAAAGCTTGTAAGAAAAATAGGTTATTTCACCTATTTTTGAGCAGAAAGAGAGCTAAAGAAGGAAACGGACAGACAGGTCGGAACTTTATAAAGATGGAGAGGCCGGGCGAGCCTGGAGGAGTGCAAGGCGCTCCTTTGCCAAGCAGCCTGGAAACTGCTGGGACAAAAGGGAACGGCTGTCGCTCATGAGGAGCCTGATTTTGTGAGGCTTGGGAAAGCCACCAACCCTGAGGGCCAACCACAGCCCCCACCCCCACCCGTCAAAGGAACACACTTCCAGGCACTGAGGCGGCCACACTCCTGGAGCTTCCTGAACTACCTTCCCCGGAGCTGTTCCGCCGGCAGGACAGCAGCCTCCTCCCGGGACCAGGCCACACACACAGGCCTGTTCCAGGGACCAGGCCACACACACAGGCCTGTTCCGGGAGGACGCGGGTAAGAAGTGGGGGGAGCAGCAGCTGGGATAGCTCTTACCCACGTTCCCCTGAAGCCTCTCCGTACAGAACGCCGTCATCAGAAACAGCATTCACAGGCCGAGAGGCATAACCCATGACTCAGGCAGCCGGGGAGTGAGAGCATGCGCTGGGGTGGGATCGGCCGGGAGAGGTCACTGGGGGGGAAAGGAGACATCACTAATACTTTAAATAAGAAAGAATTTATATTTAAAAATATCAGTTGATCACTCATGGGCAGCCACTTAATCTGGGTCCAGTTAAAGCTTTCCTGGGCCTGATGGCAGGGCCTCCCCAGCTCACTGTAATTAGGATGTCAAGAGAGATGGAGCACCGTCTCATACAGGTGCTCTCTGCTTGTCATTTTTCCTCTCTGTGCCAGAAACACATTGTCTTTTTGCCCCATGGGGTGACACTGGAGCACAATTAACTTAAAATAGTGCCCTCCACAGCCGCCAGTCTAGCAGTAAAGTCCTTTCTTCTGCTGGATTTAATGTTTCCGTGTTCCCCGGGGCGGCAATAATGCACACCCAGCACACACACCACCTCTCATCCTGCCCAGGCCCTCTGCAGACATGACTAGCCAATCAGAGCTCATGGATCCTTGTCAACCCTGCGCTCCAGAACTCTTCGAAGGCTTCCTTCCTCTCAAATAGCGAACCCGCTGGCGGCCTTTGGAAGACAAGGATCGGTATGTGCCCAAGGTCCTAAGCGCTGGGGGTATTGTGGAATGACCCTCCCCATTTCGGGGAAAAACTGGCAAAGCAGATGGTAGAACATGGCTCTCTGCGGGGAAGAGAGAAGCAATTCCCAGAAGCCGCCGAAGAGTCAGCCTCGCCTGGGGGTTAAGCACATGATCCGAGTTCAAATGCTGCCTCCATTCTATGTGCTGTGGGCTCTTGGGTATGTTACTTAGCCTCTCTGCCCCTGGGTTTCCACGTCTGTAAAATAGAAATAATAACAACACCTGCCTCGTCTGTAAAATAGAAATAATAGCAACACCTGCCTCGTAGCATTGTGGTGAGAATTGAATGACCTCATCTATAAAAACTGGCTGGCTCGTACCAGGTAGTCCACACTGTTTCTTTATTGTTGTTAAAACTGCTGCTGTCGGACAGGGTGCGATGGTGTCGCTCACACAAGATTCAGGCGAGGCCCTGCTTGCTTTGCCGCGGTCCAGAGAAAGGGAGTCCCGGCCTGTGGGTCACATCACGCTGCTTCCCATCATTCTGCTCTGAATCTCCGGGAGGTCAACGATTGCTTCCTCACGCTCTCAAGAAGACCCTGCCCTTTCCGGATATCCCTGGCTGCCGGCTCACCGGCCACTCCCAGGCTCAGTCACAGCAAACGACAAGACTCTTTCTCACGCTCACTACCTGGCCGGCCTGGTTGGGCTTGGAGAGGCTCTGCTTCCTGGTGTCCTTGCCCTGGAACCCGGGCTGGCACGGCTGTTCCTTCCAAAGGACAAGGTGGCCGGTTGGCTGTGTCAGGGAGGTGAGACCTGGGGGCCTCACAGCTGTGTTTGAAGGCGTATGCCCCTGAGGTTACTTCTGCTACATCAGAGTGACTCAAATGCTCGGGGAACCAGAATTAGGAGAGAACCAGGCACTGGGGAATATTAGAAATATCAGTGGCAGCAATGGACTCAGTGACCCCTCTGCCTCTGTGTTTTGAAGAACCCCAGAATGGCCCAGCCGGTGTGGCTCAGTGGTTGAACACCAACCAATGAACCAGGAGGTCCCAGTTCGATTCCCAGTCGGGGCACAGGCAGGTTGCAGGTACCATCCCCAGTGTGGGGCCTGCAGGAGGCAGCCGATCCATGATTCTCTCTCATCATTGATGTTTCTGTCTCTCTCTCCCGCTCCCTTCCTCTCCGAAATCAACCAAATACATTTTAAAGAACATCAGTATGCAATGAACACAAGACACTGGGGGTTAGGGTATGCATGGGAGTGGGGGTGGGGGCAAAGGGGAAGATATGTATACATGCAATGCATTAATAAAAAATTTTAAAAAATGAAAATAAAAAAATAAATTAAAAAAATATAAAACAAAATATAAAACGAAAGAAAGAACATCAGTATGAATGGATGATGGGTAAAACGCTGGCAGGCCTGGGTGTCTTCCACCTGGTGATCACGGTCCAAATGTTGGCCCTGCCCCCTCAATCCCAATGAGGCGGCTTTGGATAACAGAAGCGCTGCGCACAGCCGCACAGCCATTGCTTGCTTCTCCTTCCTCCCACCACCCCATTCATGGGCACCCGGGCCTCAAAAGCCGGTTAACCTCAGATGCTCCGCGGGGCTCGGTGTAAAGGGGCCGGATCGATGAATCAAGCAAGCGGTTTCTCAGAAGTCGGGAGCAGAAAGCAGGGCTGCTGGCCAGCGTGAGCCCCCAGCCTGGTCTTTGTGGGCAGCGGCAGGGGCTGGGGAAGTTGTTATTTTTCTAACAGGCCTCAGAGGGGAAATGGATTTTTTTTTTTTTCCTGCCGAAGGAGCCACCAGTTAGCAAACATTGCTCTTCCAGGAAGACAAATACACAGCTGGGATCCTCATTTTTCCTCCATTATTGTATATTGTTAGCTAGGTTCAAACGGATTTCAAACTCGAAAGTCTTTTAAATCCGCTCCCTCCCTTTCTTCCGTCCTCTCTCCTTCGCCCCGCTGGCTGGTGGTGTTTCGGGGCCCACATGCCGTCCGTCCTCACAGTATTTCGTTTGGAGTTTCTGTCGCCGGGAATGTAGGCCGCTGCTTTTACAGGTGGCCTGGTTTCCCGGCTCTAAATAGAAACCGTCTCCCAGGTTGAGGGTTTTGTGTCTAATAAAAACGTCACCTGCTTAGCGAGGCCATGCCGACCCAGCGCCGGCCTCCCCCTCTCCGCCAGCTTCAGGCCCGCGAGGTCGGGAGGGCGGCCCGTGAGGCTTAGAAGTGTCCAAGGCCACAGCTGTCCCTGGAAGGGACACAAGGGCCAGACATGCCTCTGGGGCACAGGTGCCGGCTGCACAAGCAGATGGTGGCGGCGGCTGCTCGCCAGGTCCAGGAAGGACGGGGCAGCTGAGATCTGTCCGGCGCCCACCTGTGCGGGGCACTCTGCTCCTCACATCTCCTCCCTCTCCCGCCGCTAAGGTTCTTCCGTTCTGTTCTCTTTTCCTTTCTGTTCTCTTCCTTTCTTTCCTCCCCCTTCCCTTCCTTCCCTCCTCTTTCTCCCTCGCCGCCCCCCCACCCTTCTTCCCCAGCTCTCTTCTTGCCTCCTTTTCCATGATCTCAGGGAACTGCATTAGGATCCCAGCACCAACAAGTCCAGGCGAATCTCCTGCCAGAAGGGACTCTGCACTCTCCACAGTGGTGGCCCCGGGCCCCGGGGGCTGCTGAGCACTCGCAGTGTGACTGAACCAGATTTCTCATTTTATTTCGCTTAAATTAAGTCTTACAGACCGTGCGGGAAGCACAGCTCTGGAGAACCAGCCGGATAATGGCGTCCCGGCTTCTCGCGCCTCTGCTTGGGACTTACGGAGGAGACAATAGCCCGTGCTGTCAAATCTCAGCTCCTCTGACATGAGTCAGCGCGCCTCGGAGAAATGGCTGTGACGTGAATCAAGTGCCAAGTTCATTCCTGCAACAGCCCCGCTAATAAATGACAACGTGTGTGTAAATATGCAAAACACACAATTAGTCAATACCACCAAGTCTCTGTGATGGGAACATTAAAACACGTCCTAGAGTGAAGGGTGGAGGAAAGCAAAATAAATTTAGTTTTGCTTTAAGCCCTACAAGCAATGAATGCTGAATAATTTACTTCCGAGAGTCGTAGCACAAAAGCAAGTCACTTATTGGCTCCTCTGAGCATGAGCCGCCATTCTAACCTAATTCATAGATGTGGAAAGCCATTATAAGAAGTAAATGAGTTACCCGTGCACGCAATGGGAGATGGCAGCTGTTTCTGCACTACTTGATGGACCCTGAATTACTCTAATCATCATTTTATTTAAGCCCAGAAGGCCATAAGAAACACGTTACTGACTCCACTGAAATATGTCTCCCTTAAACATATCAACTCGAACCTGAATAGGTACATTATTCAAGCAATTTCTTTCTGTGACAGGCACCAACCCACAGGCCAAAGGCAGCCAGAGAAATAAGACACTCGAGCCCGGCGGAGTGACAGCCTTTTCTAGAATCCTTGTTAGTCGATTTGCTGCCGTCCCTCTCCCAGAATGTCGCACTGTGTTGGTCCCTGCTGCCAAACCAGAAATCTGGATATAACATTTTTTGTTTTTTTCCCCAGTTTTATGAAGCTATAATCCTACCTCATAAAGAGGGAATATGCTAATTGACCCTCACATTATCACATAGGTGGTGGTGCCCACAGCCAGTAAGGAGGGAATATGCTAATTGGCTGCCCCGGCCTCAAAGATGGCGGCACCCACTGCCACAAGATGGTGGTGCCCAGTCCCTTCAGCTCCCCAGCCACCCAGGCCGGTTCAAGGCACAAGCAAGCCTCAGATGGTGGCTGCACAGCCACCCAGGGCCGGCTGAGGCTTGCGCTGCAGGCAGTGGCAGCAGCAGGGTGTGATGGGACATTGCCTTCCCCTGATCGCTGGGTCACTTCCCACCCCTGAGGGCCCCCAGACTGTGAGAGGGGGTAGGTTGGGCTGAATGAATTTTCATGCACGGGGCCTCTAGTTGACATATAACACTGTATAAGTTTAAAGTGTGCAAAGTGTTGGTTTGATACATTTATATGTTATAAAATGATTACCTCCATAGTATTAGCTAACAGCTCCATCAGGTCCCATAATTACCATTTCTTTTGTGTGCTCAGAACATTTAAGATCCACTCTCTTGGCCACTTTTCAGTATATAATACAGTATTACTAGTTATAATCACCATGCTATGCATGAGGTCCCCAGAACTTGTTAATCTTATAAATGAAACTAGGTATCCTTTGACCAACATCTCCCCAGTTTCTCCACTCCCCCACCCCTACTCTCTGGTTCTCTGGGTCCAGATTTTTTATTTTTAATATATTTTTATTGATTGCAGAGAGGAAAAGAGAGAGAGACAGACAGAGAGAGAGAGACAGAGAGAGAGAGAGAGAGAGAGAGACAGAGAGGAAGAGAGAGAGAAGGAGAGAAACATAAATGATGAGAATCATTGATGGGCTGCCTCCTGCATGCCTCCACCCACACTGGGGATTGAGCGCAGAACCTGGGTATGTGCCCTCACTGGGAATCAAACAGTGACCTCCTGGTTCATAGGTCAGTGCTCAACCACTGAGCCACGCCAGCCAGGCAGTTAGCTTTTTTAGATTCCACAGGTGATACCATGCAGTACTGGTGTTTCTCTGCCTGACCTGCCTCCCTTAGCATAACGCTGGCCATTTAGGTTTTACCCTGCCCCTCCCCAATCCCAATCCAGTTGCTTCTAGAGTGAAAGAGACTTACAGCTGGTTCTCCTGCCCCCTGCCCTGGATTCTTGCTCGGATCCATTCTTCACATAGCTGTGTGAGATGGACCCGTGCCAAACAATGTTTCTAATTCACTGTGGAGCCTCAAACAATACTTAGAAGCGGATGAATGAGGTCTGAGAGGCAGCAGGCAAATGATGGAGGGACTGGGAAAAGTTTAATTGTGACTCTGAGAGTCATGGGAAGCCACTGAAGCAATTTTTTGTAGGAACATATTACGCTATTTGTGTGTTTATGAATTGTCAATGTACTCCAGCTCAAGACCACCAGGAACTCACTGCTGGTTCAACAACTGGGTTTACTGACTCCTTGCAATGAGGGAGGACACACACACGCACATACCACACACAGCACATACACACACACCACCACACACACACACACACAACCACACACACACCACATGCACATACACATACAACCACACACCACATACACACCACACACACTCACACACCACATGCACATACACATACACCACATACACAACACCACACAGATACACCACATACACACCACACATACACACACACACACACACACACACCACACCACACACATACACACACACACATACACCACACATACACCATATACACACACACACACCACATACACACACACACACACACACACACACACACACACACGATGGGAACCACGGGGGCATCTCAGCTGAAGGGTGTCAGAAGCGACAGCACGGGGCTTGTGCTGGGTGATTCTGGAGAAGACTGGGACGTGGGGTCTGTCTGGGTTAGAGGACCGCAGAAGCAGGGGATCTGTGCTTGGGCTCCTGGCTGCGGGAGGCACAGTGCAGCTGAAGTTGGGGTGCGGTAAAGAAGGAGCCCATCTGCCAGGACGCAGGCCCGCTGGTCACCCCTGTGGCCTGCAGCTGGCTTGTGCGGATGCTCTGTTCGGCGTGGTGTGTTTCTGTCTCCCATCTGACAGGCCACAGAGCGGCCGGCTGAGGTTGTGGTTCTAGGACGTGTTGATGTTGGACAGAACCCACCGTGAGCCTCTATGACATCCGACCCGCTCTCGCCTGCCAGGGGCTGCTTTCCCTTTTCCCGGGACTGAAAACACAGCGCAGCAGTGGGGAGTCCGGGGAGGGCTGCTGCAGGGGCCCCAGTGCGAGAGGACGGCGGCTTACATAGGGGTGAGGGCGGTGGAGCTGATGCAGGTGCCTGAATTCAGCACTCACGGGTGGCCACGGTCCACATTCACGCCGCATTGAGCTTTCCCGCTTCTCGGAAGAACTCCGACCCCTTGCGCCTCCGGGTCCTTCCGGGATGCTCTTTCTCAGCCCCATCTCCCCTCCCCACCACCAGTGCCCTGTCCCTGCACATCTTCCTGTTAATCCTGCTCGGCCGTTATACCTCGTTGCATGACTGCTGTTTACTTATCAGCATCTCCTACCCAGACTGTAAGCAACATCCAGGAAAAAGTGATGCCGAGTTCACCGCGTGTCCCCAGGTCTCATCACATAAGAGATGCTTAAGGAATACAGGTTAAATGGCTCGAAGCTTTATGTATACATCCAGCTTTCTCCAGACTGTTTTCAAGCATCACTAGCCAACCCCGACTACCAAGCCGTAACGCCACTCCAAAACTAAGCTGCCTTTTTTGTTTGGCACACCCACCAAATCCTGGGGTATTCCTGGAACTACTGATCTAGTCAGATTTCCTAAAAATCACATCTATAAACCACTGACATAGCAGATGCTACTATGGGATGCTATCATCAATAGGCAGTAAGTACTTCAGTTGTGAATGGTTTTAATTGAATCTGTTAGTGGAATGAAAAAATGCTCACAAGCCTTGTATCCTTTATGATTTTATAGGCCAGAAAGTGTAGCTATTTTGGTTTTGTCCACTCAGTCAACCACAGATTTTTAAGAGCCAGTGTCTGATGTTATTCTAGAAGCTGAAGCTATACAAATAGGGGGGGAGGAGAGAGACAAAAAACTCTAGCCCTCTGGGGCTTAAGTTTTAATGAAGGGGAGAGACCATAAAGAAATAGAAAAATAAGATATAGCGATTGTTAAATAGCAACGTATGCTAATGAGAAAAATAAAAGCAGGGAGGGGATATAAAATGCTACAGGAATCGGGGGGCCTTAAGTAGTGTCTCCAGGAAAGAGTTTGCTGAGAAGGGGGCTTGGAGGGGGAAAGTGAGGGCCGTGAAGCTGCCGGGCTCAGCAGAGGTCTGAGTGGAAGCTCTGTAGGCCGAGGGGACAGCCTGTGCTAAGGCCCTGGGGCAGGAGAACACCTGGGCTTGATGCAGATCAAGGAGGCTAGGCCCGGGATGGAGCAAAGGAAAGACAGGGGTGGAGAGAAAGAGGTCAGAGGTTCCATGGAGCAAGATGAAGAATGGGCCATCGATGTTATGTCACAGGCCATGGCTTTCTCTCCAGGTGATGTGGGGACCTGCAGAAGGGTTGGGTCCTAGTGGAAGATTCAAAATGTTCTCATGCACTAAAACACTGCTCCGTAAGATAGCTCTCCTGAGCTATTACTGGTGTGGCCGACTCTCAGAAACCCGCAAATAGTCATACGTGCAATTAATCCTACAAGAGAATTCTGCTCAGAAACATTCTAATCAACAAATAGCATTAATAGAGTTACACTGCTGTTTATGAATGAACACCCAAGACACGGTTGCTATAACCACACTTAAACAATGGCCATGACTCCACTGACCACGTGAAGTGGTCCAGCCCCCTTCTTTACCCCCCCTTTCACGGCTGTTCATGGTGTTTCCTTAATATTAAAACTTCTGACCAAATTCCCGAACAGACAAAAATATTTAAAACCATTACTCCTATAAATGGGCCGAAAATTACACCAACTTTACCAGTAATAGTAAACCTTATGGACCATAAAATTACTGATAGAATGAAGAGAGCCCAGAAATTGACCCCTTCCCTGGTGCATGACAGAAAGGACACAGCTGGCCAGTGATGGCAGAGTCCATTCTGTACAAAGAACTAGATAGAAAGCCAGACTTTACAGGCAAAACAGGACACTGGAATCCTACCTCACAACATGCAAAAATCAACTCAAGGAAGATGGAAGACTTCAGATATCAGGAAGTATATTTTAGGACGCTGAGGAGAAGATTAGCTGATAAGCAGGGGTTTTATTTTTAAGAAGGGAGGAAACTCTATAAAAGATTT
>PVJN01019474.1:0-37343 GCA_004026805.1 Lasiurus borealis | reverse complement strand
ACCAACAGTATATAAAGTCAAAATGATAAAAACAAATGCTACTTTATATAAAAAAAATTCAAGAAGTAAAGAATTAATTTCAAAAATCGATACTCTAGGCAGATGGGGTTTTACACTTCATTTAAGATTTGAGAGACAAAATAGAAATAAAAATTATTTTTAACACACTAAAATGCAATGATATTCTTATAAATATTGATGTTTCATATGTCCAGTTAGGTGTAAGATTTCAATTTGGTGACTTTACACATTTTTACTTGATGGATTTATTTCTAAGTATTGCTTTTGTATTTAAGTTTACAAAAACTATATTGGATCTTAAATAGCTACCTACACCTCCCTTTTTTAAATATTCAGAACATACCCACTATTCTGCACCTTATGGCCTTAAGTCTTTCCCACCACAAGCTCCAACTGAGTGCGAAGACCTTCAGTGGAAGGCAAGCCAACCCTGCTAACTACTCTGCTAAGCTGGCTGCTGGTGATGTAACCACTACACTTACAGAAGTTATTTTACCACTGCTTGGGTTTAATCTATATCATCTCCATAATATGATATTTAGAACAACTAAAAGACAAATCTATGCTGTAATTCTACTTGATTGGAAGGTAATGATATAACATACCTGTAGGCTCTTATCTGCTAAGCTAGTGAAGGGACTGGAATTCTTATTTCTAAAGGACATTTCCGAGAACATCATTTTTCAAAGATGCCTTCGGGTATACTAATAAAGCTGAGAGAATTATACTTAAAGGGTATATAAAAGAAAGAGATAGGAAGCTCAAGAAAATTAAAAAGTTGAAATATAAAACATATCAACATATTAACATAGCAGACTACTTTATTACAGAAGCTGCCTCACTGCCTCCAATTTAATATGAAGGGACTATTACCTGCTTTCCATTTATTCCTTCCTACAGGAAATTAGCCCTATGAGCCCTATCTTGATAGATTAAGGTGACTACCTTTAGTAGTTTACTTAGAAAGAATTCATCCACTCTTGTTCTATACTTATGATATATAAACTTATTTCAGCGTGTCTGCTTTAACTTGTCACCTCTTTTGACAATTTGAGTAATTACATAATTATTAGCCTCTTAGTCAACATTTTTCAAGAATAAGAACTGGTCACAAAGCTTCCTGGTCTCACAGGAATCAGTGTGTTTAAATTCTTATTTTAGGATCAATTACATGGTAAGGTAATATATAAGCATCCATGCATGCTTACTCACCTTTCAATTCTTTTGAACTCAAAACTCCTGATTTTAATTTATGTCACAGATGTATAAATATTTTATCACAATTAAGATGAATTGATCATTTTAATTATGAGCAGAGATGGACTATATTTTAGGCCTGAAGGTCATACAGTTTGGAGTTCTTATTTTGACAAAGAATATAAAATTATGAGTAAAAAATTAGGTACAAAAGTGAATTGAGAAGCCCTGGCTGGGTTGTTCAGCTGGTTAGAGCAGAGGTCACCAACTGGTGGTCCATGGACCACTGGTGGTCCGTGAGGTCCAAAAGGTTGGCGACCACTGGGTTAGAACATTGTTCCAATATGTCAAGGTGCAGGTTAATCCCCAGGACACATACAAGAAGCCAACCAATGAGTGGTAAGTAAATAAACAACAAATTGATCTCTCTCTCTCTCTCTCTCTCTCTCTCTCGCCCCCCCTCTAAAATCAATAAATAAACATTTTAAAAAGGTGAATTTACAATGAGAAAACAAATCAAAAGAAGTCATAAAAATTTTAATCTATAGAGGAACCAGATTTTTAAATATCTTGAGCTTTTTTCTTCTTTAGAACCAAGAGTGAAGACAGAAGAGAGTGAAGGCCCCACAGGCTCTCCAATTTCTGTCACACCTTTTATCCACAGACTTCCTCTTCTCCAGCCATGCTGCTCTGCTGTCCCTCCTAAAACACCCAACACTCTTTCCCATGTTGGTATCTGCGCTTGAGTTGTTCCCTCTGCCCAGAGCGCATTTCCCCTCATTATGTGCACGGATAATAATCTCCTTGTTATTCAGGGATCAGCCCAAATGGTTCCATCCAGAAATGACCTTCTTTTTTTTTTAATATATTTTATTGATTTTTTACAGAGAGGGATAGAAAGTCAGAAACATCGATGAGAGAGAGACATCGATCAGCCGCCTCCTGTACGCCCCACACTGGAGATGTGCCTACAAGCAAAGTACATGCCCCCAACTGGAATCGAACCTGGGACCCTTCAGTCCGCAGGCCGATGCTCTATCCACTGAGCCAAACCGGTCTCCGCCAGAAATGACCTTATTAACTACCGTATGTAAGGGCAGGTTCCTCTTGTTGCCCAGACCCCATGTTTCACCTTCCTTTCCCTAGTTTGTTTTCTTCACGTCACGTAAAGGATGTTATAGCTTCTCTCTGCTTTTTGGGAGTGTGGTTCCTCTATATGAAAGACCCAAAAGACAAGGAACAAGGTCATCAGCTTGTCTTCAAGGCACAGGGAAGTGTGAAGCATATAGTAAGGGTTCAAAAATATTTGTTGAATGAATGAATCAAAAGCAGTGCAACACTCCCTCCACTCTCCCTTTCTCAACTACCAAGTGAGAGCTGAACTCAGGGACTCGTCTCCAAGAAGTCTTGTATGGAAGAAGGGATGGGGGTGGATGGTCACCTTACAATGGAGAAAACTGGTGAACAGTACCTTGGCCATGTGATCAAGGCTACCGTCATTAGTGACAGGTCATGTGGATAGCACGTGCCTTCTACAGAAGGCAGTCTTCCTCCCACAAACATTAGGTGACTACAAAATAAGGGGAAATTCTACAAAATACCCAAATAGTACTCCTCAAAACTATCCAGGCCATGCAAAGCAAGGACAATCTGAGAAACTATTATAACCATAGGAGGCTAAGGACACAGGACTACTACATATAATGTGGCATCCTGAATGGGATCTTAAAACAGAAAAAGGAAGTTAGGAAAAAACAACAGTAAAATAAAAATAAAGTTAAAAGCAATGTCGCGCTAACCGGTTTGGCTCAGTGGATAGAGCATCGGCCTGTGAACTGAAAGGTTTTGGGTTCTATTCTGGTCAAGGGCATGTACCTTGGCTACAGGCTCATCCCCAGTAGAGAGTGTGCAGGAGGCAGCTGATTGATGTTTCCATCTCATTGATTCTCTCTATCCCTCTCCCCTCCTCTCTGTAAAAAGTCAATAAAATATATTTTTAAAAAAGTAAAGTTAATAGTAATGTATTACTGGGGGTTACTTAGTTGGGACAAATGTACCACAGGTAAGATATTAAGAATAGAGGAAACCAGGTGAGAAGTATATAGAAACTCTCTGTGGTCTGCAAGTTTTCTTTAAGTCTAAAACTATTCTAAAATCAAAAGTTTATTTTTTACAAAAGGCAAAATGAAGGACAGTGTCTCCTTGGGACAGTATATAGAATGAATCATTTAAGTAGAAAAGCCAGCATTTTAAGTTTTCCCCATATGAGAAAAAAAGAACCCCTGTGCATTTTGATTAAGTTTTTCTTTAAAAGCAACATGAGCCATTTAGACCTGCAGGCTAGAACGTAAAATACCAGTTAAAGTTAACCTTACATAACTTGGGCAGCAAACTAATTAAAGATTTAGTTTGATATAAAGGTACCTAAAAATAGATATGCACATTCTTATGGCAAAGGAATTCAAGATGATAAAAAATGATCTAAATGATTAAATTTCAGGCAATGGGGGGAGTGTGGAATGCCGAGAAAGAATGGAATTCCCAGGGAAGGGACAGGAACTTTTCTTTTTCAGAGTAGGGAACAGCGAGTTCAATGTCACTTCTCTGAGAAGGCTTCCTGATCCCTCTGATTGGCTGAATTAGGTCTTGCCCTAATTTCATGCTTCTCATGGCACTTCCTAAAACTACAATTATTAATTTGTAAATGTATTAGCCACTATCATCTTTCTCAGAACACTAGTTTGGTCTTTTAGTTTTAAAGATGAAGTTCAAATGAGCCAGAGCCAAGGGGTTATAACAATACAGCAGCCCTCCCAGAACTGAATGAAATATGGTCACTATGGTCACCAGCTAAGATGCACTGTAATCCACCTATGCATTAACTACCTATGTGGTAAAGTCCTGCTGGGATTTTATGGTGCAGGACAATTTTATATCTTTCCATTAAAATAGGGATTACTTCAATCCATCAACTCCAAACTCAAATAATTTCTACATCTGACACATGCCATTTCAAGCTGAGTGCAGGGGGCAGCTTCTGCATTGAGTGTCTGCCCCCCAAAAGGGAGGCTACGGGCGGCAATGGGGGCAGGGGCAGGGCCTACCAGCAGGTGGCGCCAGTCCACCAGCCAAGATGGGTCCCCCATAGATGGCTCTGATGGCAGGCCAGGCCTAGGGACCCTACTCTATATATTGGGAACAGTCTCTTAGATTTAAAAAATAAACCTGGCAAGGCTACTCTAACACTGAAAAACACAGGATGCTGCAGCAATAACATGCATGGACTCTGGCTTGCACATTTTGTGGTCAGCCCTGATTCTGACACTTATCACTGTGTGACAAAGCCAATTACTTAACTTCTCTCTGCTTCAGTTTTTCCACCCATAAGATGGGGAAAACAGTACTACTGCCTCAGAGATCATGTGATGTACTACTTTTTATAGTCAGGGCAAAAAAATGCAGCTGCCCATACAACAGCAAGATGCCTTTCATCTGTATGAAAAGTATGGTCACTAGTGCATGCAGCATCCCAGATTGCGAGAGGGATGTCCAACTGCTGGTTCAGGCCCAACTTCCCCTGAGGGGTCCTGGATTGCAAGAGGATGCAGGCCAGACTGAGTCACCCCTCTTACCCGCTATGCACAAATTTTGTCCACCGGGCCTCTAGTTTTCTCATAAAGACATTACTATTACAAGATGCTAATTAAATAAAAAAAATGGTTATCCACATGAAGCATAAAATAGGACCAAGAGATTATTATTATTATTTAATCTTCACCTGAGGATATATTTTTCCATTGATTTTTAGAAATATCAGCATGAGAGAAGCACATCAATTGGTTGCCTCCTGCAGAAGCCCTGACTTGACTAGCGTCTGGGCAGGGAAGGAACCTGCAACAGAGGTATATAACCTTGACTGGAATCGAACCCAGGATCCTTAGGTCTGCAGGCCAATGCTCTATCCACTGAGTCAAACTGACTAAGGCCCGAGAGATTATTATTTATTTAAACTATTAATCTTATTTTGGTCTTCAAAAAATAAGATTTCCTTCTTCCCTAATTCTCAGGGCAACAGTTTGGTAAGACTTCAATACATATATTTTTTATTTCTTTCTAATACTTTAATATTTTAAAATGTGGTTCCAATTAAAATCTAAAAAAAACCCACAACAACACAAAACTCTCCTAGATTTTAGCATCTGATTTCACCCATTTATTTACAAAGGCTTGAGATTTCTCAGGGCAGAGAGGGACAGTTTCACTTTCAAGTGTTATCCTTACACCACAGAGCCCGGATCATAACACAGGATAGATTGTGCATCTGAGTTTGTACAGAGAGGACACGAGCCAGCCAGCTCCCACTCCCACCATGAGAGAGACCTGCCTGCCCCTTTTCATTCCAACCTGCCTAACTGAAAGGTACGAGGCCTCTACTCAAGTTCAGAGAATCGGAAAGAGGGCTGTAGATGAAGAGAGTGTCAAGCTGCTTTTGACAGGACAGATGAACAGAACAGGACTCACTGCAGGTTTTTCCTTCCTCTCTTTCAACATTATGCTGGATCCAGAAATTCTCTAAAAGCCTGTGTGCTCATTGTGGAAAAAAAAGAAAGAAAGAAAAAAAAAAGCTACAGAAGCAGCTCTTGTCACTCTTTCATGCAGCTACCCAACACGTGCGCATGTGTGGGTCTGGTTAGAATAAGAGTTCACTGCCCATCATGTGTGGGTCTGATTAGAATGAGGGTTCACTGCCCATCACGTGCGGGTCTGGTTAGAATGAGGGTTCACTGCCCATCATGTGAGGGTCTGGTTAGAATGAGGGTTCACTGCCCATCACGTGTGGGTCTGGTTAGAATGAGGGTTCGCTGCCCATCACGTGTGGGTCTGGTTAGAACGAGGGTTCACTGCCCACCAGGTGTGGGTCTGATTAGAATGAGGGTTCACTGTCCATTATATATATGGAGGTCTGGTTAGAATGAGAATTCACTGCCCATCATGTGTGGGTGAAAGGATTATAGATAATTCTGTTTTGAAAGGCGTTTTATAACTTTGATTACTTCTCTGAATATAGATCCAGGCTCCAGTCAAAGGAATAACAGACAGTAGACTAGTGCAATAAATTAGATTAAATGCTAAAGCCAACCTGAACTTCACACACCAGGAATGCAGTAGTATTTCAGAAAGGTTCCTCGTTAATTAACCTAATAGGTAATTTTATTTAGCCATGCTTCACTGAAATAAGCTATTATGCAATTAAAGTGTGACTTGATGTTCCAAGACTGCTATTAATTTATCTCACTTCTTTCTGTGGAAATGTATATATTTGTAAGGTAGGCGCCATGGTTTTATTCCCTAGGATGTTAGCTTCTAAAAGATCAAAGTTTAAAATATACATATATACATACATATATATATATATATGTGTGTGTGTGTGTGTGTGTGTGTGTGTGTGTGTGTGTGTATTTGCTAAAACTTATAAGAAATTATATTACACATAACAGGAATGATCTTTTCAAGTTGGCATTTGCAGAATTTGAAAAGTGAAAGATTAAAAAATTACATTCCACATGCCCTTGGTGACTACTGAGGGACTGAATTGATTAAACTGTCACTCATCATTTACTGTGGTTAGCGCTCCATTAGGCTCAGATAGGCACAATATATCTTAGTCAGATACTTCTCTGGAGTACTTAGTTCTCAAGGAATGAAAACCAAACCAAAGCAAACCTAGATTGTGGGTAAAAGCCCATCTCAAAAAAACATTCAACTCAAAAGAATAGATTTGTTATATAATAGGAAACTCTGAGATTTATTTTTTAAATGGTGAGACAAAAGTTTATCTCCATGAAGGTACACTTACCAGTTAAGCGTGTCAAAACAAAAAATAAATAAAAGCCAAGAATGAAGGCCAGGCAGCTAAAGTAGTTCAGTAAGGCCAAGGCCCAGGGTGGCCGGCTGCTGACTTGGGAGTAGGTGCCAGTCAGTGTCGACATCTGAAATAAGACTTCTGAGAGGGCTCAAGAACACACAACCATCTGAAAGTACTAACCAGCATTAATGCTTCTTATTTTACAATAGTATTCTTGCTCAGACATTTTAATATACTTCTACCTATCTATCTATCTATTTATCTAATCTACATGTTTCAGTATACATATATTTTAGTACATATATATTTATGTGTATATGTAATATTTGTATATATTTATTATTATTATTACTATCATTTAAAATCAAGTGGCAAGCCTGTATTTTTGCATTCTGGTCCAGCTGCTTAAGCCAGAAACACAAGAATCATCCAAAACCCTTGCCTTCATTCACACTTGAAGTTGTCATATCCTAATTATTTCTAAAAATCCCTCCATTATGGTCTCTAACTATTTCCCTTCCTTCCTCCCTTCCTCCCTCCCTTCCTTCCTTCCTTCCTTCCTTCCTTCCTTCCTTCCTTCCTTCCTTCCTTCCTTCCTTCCTTCCTTCCTTCCTCTCTACCTGCTTCTAAAACCATGTCCTTTTTCCTACCCACAAATCTCAGCTATTTCACCTGGTGGTGGAATATTTTATCCCCAGCATGGCCTTCAATCCCAGCTTTGTCAAGTTGGAAAGAAGGCTTTGACAAGTCAGCCCAAGTAATTGCCACTTGGTGACACCTTCTGTGACCCCAGAGGGTAAATTTATCACTGTCACCTCTGAGTCACCACTGTAGCAACTGAATGCCTGAGTTATATAGCTTATCACAGACTTTCCCTCTGACCTTGATGGCATGAATGGGTCTTTCTCATCTCTATAAGCCCTGATTCAGTGCCTGGTGCAAAATAGGTGTTCAATAAATATCATAAAAATGAATGAATGTATTGCATAAACTAGTCTGAGCAGTACATAACAAGAAACTGCAACAGAGAAAGAAGCTGGATATACAGCTAATATCATATAAAACAAAACACTAAAAAAAGAAAAGAAAGAAATCAGTTCAATAATATCACCAAAATATTTAAACCCTAATTTGATTTATAAGTCGCTCTGAGAATTCCAGCAGTCTCTATGGCAACCCCTGGTTCAGCAGTACAATTTACTCAAATGATAAAATTTAGAGATAGAGGAACTTTTAGAGAATGTCTAAGACAGTGTTTTGACTTTCACATCTAAGGACACTGTATTACATGTTTCAATGTCTTCGGTTCAGTCCCAGAACCTGAAACTGTGAGCCCTTCATTATGCCACCCTGCTTCCCCAATGACAAATAAGTGGCTTTATCTGGTCAGATTACAAAAGAAGAAATAGAAATGGCACATTTGTTCTTTTTCCTGATCACATAAATGATAAGAATAAAGATAATACCAAAACCAAGTCTCAAAATTCAGGCCTGAAAAGGCAATAAAACTACCTTTAAAACTGAAATCTATCTTCGTTGCTGCTATACTGAAAATAAGATGATTGTCTATGTTTAAAAAATACTTGAAAATGCAAAACAGGCTCCCACAGATAATGAAGATCCTAGAGGTAAAATATTAAAATAACAGCTCCAGATTATGTTGATAACTGAGAATATTCAGACTAGGAATATCCACAAACTAGGCGCGTGCGCTCACACACTGACACACACACACACACACACACACACACACACACAAAATCTATATAGGAACAGTCCTTCCTTACTGAATACTATTATAAGTAAACAATGTAATATTCAAAGTACTGCATTCAATAGCAGAGAAGTATTATTTCTTATACTATGGAACAAGAGAGGAAGAGAAAAGTAGCATTTCATCAGTCATTTAAAATGCTACTAGAGAAAGCACTTCTCCAGGGAATAACTGAAGACCAGTCAAGACAAAAAAAAAGCATTAATAAGCCTTGCACATCTTTAATTTCTGTTTATATGACAACTGATGCAGAACAAGGAAGTCATATTATAAGATTTCTCCCTGCAAAATTATTAATCCTCCTGCATTAGTGGGGAATTAGTGGGGGAGGGGAGGAGGAATTATTCACAGGTAATTATGTTAAAGATCAAAGCAAATGACACATTCAAGCAATCTTTCTAGAGAAATCGTATCTCACATACCATGAAGAGAATAAGTGCTGAAAGAATATTTGACAGTGAAATATTTGACAACCATCTGCTATCTCAGTAAATATATGGAAGACCTGGAGGCAAAAATCTTCCCATTGTAAGTCCTGATTTTCCATTTTTTTCTGTGGGCTTTTTGAACTATTCTCAAGGGCTTGCCCTGGAATATGGCTGTGTAGACTAGACATTGCACATAGACTACAAAGTGAATTATGTCCCCTGGAGTTGTGAGATGCAATGACACTAGTGAATGGTATTTGAAAATAGGGACCAGGTCTTTTCACGGCTGGCCCTTTGGAAAGTCTGTAAGGTTTTATTGAGTGAGTGAATGAATGAGTACAGTCATCCTGTGTTAGAGAGATCGTTGTGGAAAGGGGGCTGTCCTGGGACTCTAGGGTGCTGCTTTTCTTTGCTACCACCAATCAGCTAGTTAGTGTGTACAACATAAGCAAGCACCTTCAGACTTTGGGATGGGGTTATAAAATGGCCATGAAAGAATTAAAAAATTATGAATTTATTTCACTGGTTACTAAAATCCTGAAATAACTGAATATGCTAGGATGAAATATGATAAAGATTTTAAATTTGTTGACTTTACATCAAACCATGAATATATTGTTTCAGAAGCAAGCATGAAAAAGCTAACCATCTTGTGTCCACATGAGGCAGGATCTTTGCCCACATGGGGGCAGCCATCCTGTGTGTTGGAGTGATGGTCAATCTGCGTATTACTCTTTGATTAGATAGGATAGAGGCCTGGTACATGGGTGGGGGCCAACTGGTTTGCCCTGAAGGGTATCCTGGATCAGGGTGGGGGTTTCCTTGGGATGTGGAGCAGCCTGGGCGAAGGGCCTGTGGTGGTTTGCAGGCCGGCCATGCCTCCCAGCGACCCGAGGAGGCCCTGGTATCTGGGATTTATTTATCTTCTATAATTGAAACTTTGTAGCTTTAAGCAGAGGCCAAGACAGGCCAGTGCTGCAGAAGCTTGGCTTCCTCCATCACCAGGGGCAACCGTAGCCTCCTGCTCTCTCCAACTGCTGCCATTTTTGTTGGGATTATTTATATTCTATAATTGAAACTTTGTAGCCTTGAGTGTAGGCCTTGGCCTGCAGGTGTGTGGAAAGCTTGGCTTTCTTATCACAGGGAAACCCAAGCCTCTCTCTTGCTTACTCCATGGCCACAGCCATCTTGGTTGGGGTTAATTTGCATACTTGCTCCTGACTGGCGGGTGGATGTAGCTTGTGGGCGTGGCTTGTTGCTGTAGCGGAGTGGTGGTTAATTTGCATATTACTCTTTCATTACATAGGCTAGCATCTAAAATCAAGGTGTACTTTAATTTATATTAATTCATACAGCAAAATACTAGCAAATAAAAGTGTGTTTTTTAAATTAAAATACACTTCAGATAATGCAGTGTCCTGAGGAGTCAATTCACAAATGGCACAAAAGCACAGGAGTCCTCACTTCCTCCTTCAATGAACAGTATGAAGTAGACACTGAAATCCCTCTACTAACTATAGTCACACAATAATGGTTTCTCTCCAAGCACATTTTCATTCCATCCTATCTTTCCTCTGCATATAAATTAAGAGTCTACCTTTTCACCTTCATTGGATTAGAGACTTTATATTGACTGGAATAATTGTTGAAAGAGTATCACTAATTGCTTCTGCTAGTTTTAATAGCAAGCTTATGTTAGATTCACACATACTATTGATCAAAATGCTTACTTCCAAAGATCGATTCTAAAGAACTATCACTCCATAGTCTATCCCCTTTTATCACATAGCTCATCAGAAAGCATATGGCCTTCTTTTTCCAATTTTTTTTTCTCCCCATAAATAAGATGTCATTATTTCACTAACACTTAAGTGATTAGGATTACAAATTTTCACCAGCACACTAGATGTGGGCAGTCAAGAGGCTCCTACCTGCATTGTGCTGTGTGAGTGGCTCTCATCCATCAGCACCTGCCTTTCAACTCTGTTTCCATGCAAAAACACACATTTCTATAGGACAATGACCTGAGTAATCAATGGTTCATAGTTAAATCCTCAAAAATTAAATTATCAATGAGAGCAGGACATGTAGTAAAATCTGCATAAACTCCCCCTTGATCCCTAAAGTGATTAAAGCATCCGATAAAAAATAAAATTTTAAGCAAGAATACATAGATGAGAATGAAAATTACCCTTTTTTCAGAAGATGTGGATGAACGTGTGGCCATCTCAGGAGACTGTAGGTTAGTTACACCTTCAAGATATAGTCAGAGTATTTACCTACAAAAACTCAAAAAGGCTCAGGGGTTGGACACACAGGTTCTAGAAAGTGTGCAGGTGAATCAGACAACTGGAAATAGGGTGGAAGTTGAGTTTGTACAAGCAATTGATCCACAGCTTTCTTTGACTATCTTCCACCCCAACCCAGCAGCAGGACACTGAGTGTTTATTCTCGGGATAAATTAAATCCAAAAGACCTCAAATTGAGAATAAAGGGTGAGAGCAGGGTGAGGCACAGAGGTGAAAAAGGGAAATGAAGTGAAAAATCTATTTCTTGACCTGTGTGACTATCAGCACCTCTCCCCCATCCTGCTTTGAGGAAGTCAGCTGCCAGCAAGCAGCACCTGAGGAAGAACAAAGGGCTCAGGCCTGGACATCTGAGTTTCTCCCAATGAAGAGTACAGCTCCTTCTGAACAAAATATAATGAACTGAGCGGTCAATAATGCTCCCTAAGCACGCAGATTCATAGTGCCTCGTTTATAAAGTAAATAGACAGCCAAGGATATCCGCACCCCCACAGGTGAGGAAGGCTTCCAACAGAAACCAGAGGAAAAGAAAGCAGAGGTTGTATATATGACAACTGCAACTTTGAAAAAAAATGGAATGTTTAGAACAGTGGTCCTCAACCTTTCTAATGCCTCGACTCTTTAATACAGTTCTTCATGTTGTGGTGTCGCGACCCACAGGTTGAAAACGGACCCACAGGTTGAGAACGGACCCACAGGTTGAGAACCATTAGTAGGGTCGCCTAAGACCACTGGAAAACACAGATATTTACATTATAATTCATAACAGTAGCAAAATTACAGTTATGAAGTAGCAGCAAAAATAATTTTATAGTTGGGGTCACCACAACATGAGGAACTGTATTAAAGCGTCAAGGCATCAGAAAGGTTGAGAATCACTGGTTTAGAAGATAAAAAGTGATGAGGGGGAAAAAATAGGTTTTAAAAATAGAGGAGTACTATAGAAGCTTAAATATCAAACTATTACAACTTTTCCAAAAAGCAAAGACAGAGAAGATAAAAAGAAATAATTTAAAAAGAAATTCAAGAAAACTTCTAAGAAGTGAAATATATGTCTTTATATCAAAGGGAACTTACCTAGCTAGCACCAATGGAAAAAGACACCCCACCAACTGAAGTATCATGAAATTCCAGAATACCAGAGATAGAGAAAAGAACCTAACACTCTACAGAGAGAAAGGTTAAGGGGGCACACAAATGGCTATGAAATCAGAATGGAATCAGACTTCTCAGCAGCAATACTAGAGCTCTAAAGAAATTAAGCCAAGCCTAATGATATACTCAGAATGAAATTTTATCAATCACATGTGGAAGTAGAATAGACATTTTCAGAAAACTAAGAACTTGAAAACTGTATATTTAATGCATTCTTTCTTATAAACTAAAGGAAGACTGGAATCCAAGAAACAGGGAATCTTTAACCAGTAAAGGTCTGGAAAGAGGAGGAATCCAACCCAGAACAGACCAATGAAGTGACTACCTCCAGCGGTGTAAGGGAACCAATAAGACATCGAAACCCTAAAAGGCTAGCAACAGCAGAAAGCCGTTGCCTGCCTCAAATCTAAAAGCCATTATTCCCCCTAGTATGAAAAAGGTCAGTGGTTACTGAAATCTATTGATAGCGAGAGCATGGAAGAGGGACTGCCCACAAAAGTTATAGCCAGCCATTTCTAGAAATATGGGCTAAAGTAGGAAAGAATTAGGAAAGAATATTCCACCTCTCTCTCTTCTCACTGTCCATTGCCTGAACCCAATTGGAATTGTAGCCAAGATAGCTTGGAGGATATATTCCTTAGCAGCTGGCCAACCAGGACACAGGGCAGAGCAGAAGAGGGTAGAGAACAGATTTGAAGAGAAACAGGGAATAACCAACTTAGGACCAACAATCACAGGAGAGGGGCAAATAGAAATCCCAAAACAACAGATGTTCTTGCTAAATTTAGCAAGACATCAGAGAGCTGAGAGAGAAAAGCTCCAAGGAAAAGGTTGAGGGAGGGAGATATAAAAGAAATCAAAAGGGATTGATAGATTTGCTGATGTGTTTGAGCATTTGGAAATTTCTGTCATACAGAATTGACATATCCTTCATATCTATAAATAATTAAGAATAAGAACAAAGACAACTAAATTAATACAAATCAGAGACAATTTTAAAATCCAGGAAGAACACAAAGTTATACAAGAAATAATACATATCATGAATACTACTTGACTTAATCAGAAATATTTACATATCAGTGTTTCAAAATGTGATATAGACTCTATATTGGGAGCATGAGATGAAATCGGAGATGGTTGACGAAAGAAAATTAAACCTTTATCTATCATAATATCTACCTAGTAGATAATGTCTAAAATAATATATATATATATATACATATATATATAAGAGAGATAGAGAGAGAGAGAGAGAGAGAGAGCCATCACAACCAAAACAACCAACCAAACAACCAAACAGGCTGAGTACGGTGACCAGACCAGCAGGGGGTTAGTGAAGGACAACCAAATGACTGAGTACCAGGCTGGGTGGGTTAACCAGGGCCGAGGGGATGTGGGGCGGCTTTTGGCGGCAACCAGGCCAAGAGGGTGGACAGTGAGGGGCAACCTGGCCAACAGAGGGGGACAGTGAGGGGCAACCAGGCTGATGGGGGTGCAGTAAGGGGTGATCTGGCTGGTGAAGGGAGCAGTTAGGGGTGACTAGGCTGATAGAGAGGGACTATTGGGGCAACCAGGTCAGGGCGACCAGGCCAGCAAGGGGGGGGCAGTTGGGGGTGACCAGGCTGGCAGGGGTGGGAGGGGGCAGTTAGGGGCGGTCAGGTCAGTAGGCAGAGGCGGTTAGGGGTGATCAGGCTGGCAGGAGGGCCAGTTAGGGTGATCAGGCAGGCAGGCAGGTGAGCAAATATGAGCCAGCAATCCCAGATTGAGAGAGAGATGTCTGACGGCTCGTTTAAGCCCAATCACTAGGATCGGGCCTAAACGGGCAGTCTGACATCCTCTGAGGGGTCCCAGATTGGAGAGAGTGCAAGGTGGGTTGAGGGGAACACCTCCTTGCCCCTCTCCCCCCATTCACAAATCTCATGCACCTCTAGTCTATAATAATAAAAGCATAATATGCTAATTAGACCAGAGGTCCTTCCAGACGACCTTCTGATTGCAAGGGAAGCCTGGGTCCTGGGTGCCAGAGGGAAGCCAGTGCTGGCAGCCAGGGGAAGGGAGGCCTACTTTCCATGAATTTGGTGCATCAGGCCTCTAGTAACGCAATAAATAGAAATATAAACAATTACAGGAGACATCTAGAGATAGACAATAGAAGAGTTGAAATTAGAGAGTGAGTATAGGTAAAGCAGGGAATCACTATTTTTGCTAGTGCCTACCTTTGTGGCAGCTATTAGCTATTAGTTATACCTGATACAAGTTTTAGAAAGGGAAAGTAAGGATAGTTATCAGATTTGCTCAACAAAGGCCACAGAGGGAAGGAGGGGCAGAGATCGAACTTAGCGTAATTTAGGTTTTTAATGTGTTCTCTACTACAGGACTGCCTCTCCTTTACATAACAAACCACTGCTAGTTACTTGACCAGGAAACTGTCTCTATATGAAAAAACACACATTTCAAACTTAAAAGGTGTTAGCATACATCCAATAAATATTCCCTAAACTCTGAGCACTGACTAATCTATTTCCAAAATACAAAATACACACACACACACACACACACACACACACACACACACACACACACACACGTTAGATAAGAATATCCTCAGCCAAAATTTCTAATTCTCTAGATATAAACAGTATGTTAATTTTCCTGAAAAAAAGATATAGCAGCTTCTATTTCTTGTATTGGTTTAATTGTGCTTGGCTTTTTGCACTTCACAGATGCTGCATTTTTTGCAAATGGAAGGCAAGACTCTCCAACCATCAAAACGTTTACAACTCGCATTATTGCAATACTTGCTTTATTGTGGTTTGGAACTGAACCTACAATATCTCTGAGGTATGCCTATACTCCAATAAAAATGCAATAAATTTTGCTTGGCTGATATACTAAGAACTAATAAGAACACCATTTTCAACATTTGTGGAGTCTTACGTTTCTTAAAAACTTTCACATTTAACCATCTCTTGCTAGTTTCATAAACCAGTGAGGTAGCTGAGTATACTATGGATTATATTAACATCATGAAATCTAGTCATTGTGATCAGTAATTAAACATCACCCAGAAAAACAACATGTGGGTTCCAATACTTTGTAAACTTTGGTAAAAATAAGAAAATTTTTTATTTTTAAAAAATATTTAGTAGTAAAGACTAGATGTAATGCCTCATTTTATATATTATTATTCAACTAACTTATCACTAAAAAATGACCAAACACATCCACTGAAAACACACATACACTCTCTCTCACACAAACACACGTTGATAAGACAACATGAGATGTAAAAACTATAATCATTAACAGAAAAATAGGACTGGTTCCTTTCAATACTCCAATGCCATTGCTAAATTCAGCACTTTGGCAGCTACTCAATAATCCTATATAATAAAGAGGTAATATGCAAATTGACCATCACTCCAACACACAAGATGGCTGCCCCCATGTGGACACAAGATAGCTACCACAAGATGGCTGGCAGGGGAGGGAAGTTGTGGGTGATCAGCCAGCAGGGTAGAGAAGTTGGGGAGAACCTAGGACTGCAGGGAGGACAGTTGGGGGAGATCCAGACGTACAGGGGAGAGCAGTTGGGGGCAACCCAGCATGCAGGGGAGGGAAGTTAGGAGTGACCCAGGCCTACAGGGGAAGGCAGTTGTGGGGACCAGGCCTGTAGGGGAGTGCACTTGGGGGTGACTAGGCTGGCAAGGGAGGGAAGTTAGGGGTGACAAGGCCTGCAGGTGAAGAAAGTTAGGGGCAACCAGGCCAGCAGGGCAGGGCAGTTAGGGGCAATCAGGCTAGCAGGGAAGTGGTTAGGGGATGATCAAGCTGGCAGGAAGAAGCAGTTAGGGGCAATCAGGCAGGCAGGCAGGCAGGCGAGCAGTTGGGAGATAACAGTTCTAGATTGTGAGAGAGGTATCCAACTGAACATCCCTTGAGGAGTCCCAGAGTGGAGGGGGTGCAGGCTGGCTGAGGGACACACTGCCCCCCATGCACGAATTTCATGCACTAGGCCTCTAGTGTCATAATAATCTAATATCAGAGAATTGTACTTTTGGAGACAATTTGTTATTAATCAGTGTTATGGAAGTTTTCCACAAGAAATGTGACTTTGTAGCTAGCAGTCTGTCAGTGTAAATTAAGCATTCATATGCATTATGTCTCTTCTCATTACTAGTATTTAAGAAATTACTGCTTTAGTTCTTTATGAGAAAAAGACCATGTCACAGTTAAATCCCTGCTTTATATCTATTACTATTAATTCTCAAAGGTATTCTAGAATGATACTATACTATACCAGAGACCCAGTACACAGATTCGTGCACCGGTGGGGTGGCTCAGCCTGGCCTGTGGGGATTGGGCCAATATCAGCCCTCCAACATCCCCTGAGGAGTCTGGATTGTGAGAGGGCGGTTCTTGGGTGACACACCCTGGAACTGGACTCCCACCTCTCTGGTGCTAGGTGTGGCACCAGAGAATTGCAGATGCCAAATCACCGAAGCTCGGCAGCTCCTGTATTGAGCGTCTGCCCCATGGTGGTCAGTGAGCATCATATTTATTGGTCAGATGGTCGAACCTTTGGCTGGTCACTTAGGCTTTTATATATATAGATGGTCATTCTAACTTTAAGGGACTTAAATATAGTAGGAGTGGATTCAGAAACTGACTGCCCACAATGATCTCAGCTTTTGAACACTTTGATGCCCTTCTGACTATCACCTGTTCTTTTGTTATGTTCCATGGCATGTCAGTGACCACACCGACAAGTCACCTGGATCATGTATGACCTGAGCAGCTCTTACTGTTACTTTAGACCAGTGGTCAGCAAACTGTGGCTCGTGAGCCACATGGGCTCAAAGGCGGCAGTTTGCTGCTCTGTTGACTAATGAGTTTGCTGACCACAGGGATAGGGGCTTAATCACAAGGAACAACGACAGCCTGTAATTATTGGAATCGAGTCTAGGTCAGTGGTCAGCAAACTCATTAGTCAACAGAGCTGCATTGCTTTAGACAGTGACTAATTCAAATCTTCCTTGGTCTTCTGACCTGATTAATTATAAATAGTGTTAACAGATAGATAACTTTATGTGGCCTATGAACTCAAATTCACATTCTTACTAGCATTCTTTTTTAAACAGACTCATTCATTTTAGTAAAAGTGATAAATGAGTAATGGTTAGGAGTTGGGGAGACGCATGCCAGCACAGATTTGGTCCCATAAAATGTATTCTATCCAGAGATTCCGGTCTTAAATTTATTGTAAAGAAACTCCTCCTTGAATGAAACTATATAATACAGAATATTAAAGTAAGGGAAGAAAGGCAATTCTCAAGGCTGTTGAGTAAGAGAGAAAGCCACAACCTTTATTTGAAGCACAAAAGGATTCAGCATGACTCAGAGCATAATCTAAACTACAAAATAGGAATTTCACTGTATCGTGTTTTGAAATAACTTTACTAGCAAAAGAAAGCCCAATTCCTTATAAATCATCTTAAGAGATTATGTAATAAATTGGAAAGGAAAGGGCTTGGAGTGCATTAGGCCTTTGAATGTTGCCTCTGCTCACTATGACCTTACTTACTATCCTATTTACTCTTCCTGGGTTTTGCTTTCTTCCACTGTATTATGGTATAATGGGTAAGTAATTAAAATGCATGAGAGCTTAGAACAGTCTATGTTCAATAAAATTATTATTGTTATTCTTATTAAGAGTCGATTACTATTGTTACTCAATTACGGCAGGGTTCATATAGAATAAATTTACTTTCAGGATGGGGGTTACAGTAGAATTTATCTATGATTTTCTCTCTTAAAACACTGGTAAACAAATCCGAGTCCTCAAAAAATCTTTATTTTATCATATAAATTTCCTGAATTCAAGAGAGATCATTAAGAATGACGGCAACTCTGTATGCTGCCAATATGTATGGTGATTAGGCTTATTTAATAAAAAATAATGCTAAATGGCCTTATAATACTCAATGAATAGGCAATTTCTTTTCTGGTATATGCAAAATCGATTTTGATGCAGACATTTCTCTATATATCAAGATGGATATGGAAATTTTTTTCTAACCACCCAGCTGCTACAATGTTAAATAAATTAATTTTAATCTTAAATCAGAGATGTAATAGAGAGAGGGGTGATTTAATATGCAATCTCATTACATTTGACAGGCTTATTTATAAATGATTTGCCCCACATTCTGACAAGCATAGTTAATATGTTAATTAGCTTTTAAACAGACGATGAAAGGAAGAGACTGACACACTATCATTCTTCACACACCATGTTGGGGAGCACTATCATTGATACCATAAGGCAGTGCTATTACATAGTGTGGCCCCCCAAAAAGGATTGTGATCTTGGTGAGATAATTACTTATCAGGTACAGATAACCTAGTCATATTATGTTAAAAATTAATCCCTTAAATTAATCCCAACTGATCTTCTGCTTTAGAAAATAAATGTGGCTCTAACCATATATACAAGCTTCCATGAACACTACAAAGCTAATTGAGAGCAATGACCTCCACAGCTATTACAGGGAAGAACTCACTAAGTTGTTTTCACATCTGCACTTCTCTTAATGGGGTTCTCAGTACTTGGTAAGCCTCTTTGCTTTAGAAGCTTAAAGATGATTTCCTACGCCTTAACTTCCAAAGAGTTATAAAATCCAAGAATTAAGAGAAGTTAGACAGGAGACAATGTTCAATTTGATTCCTCTGCTTAAAGACTTCTTCACGGAGGGGTGATAAAAGTATCAGAAATGGTCTGTCTTGTTGAGTGCTCAAATCCCAAGGGATGTTTACACCCACCACGGAGCTGGAGACCGAGAGCAGCAAATCATAACAGGGGCAGGTCTGATTCCCATCACTTGCTGCCAACGTTAATGCCTATGTGTCTTCATTAATATTTGATCGCCTGTGGTTATTTAAACAGAAAACTGGAAAATGTAACACTGTGTAGGGATCGTTAGGTTTTAGTTACCACCCTCCTGCCCCAGGATGGTAATGAACTGTAAAAATAGCCTGAAACAATTGCCACCTGCCTCCTTGCTATTGTCCATGGGTTAATATTTGCACTTCTTGGTGCACCTGCGCCATGGCTCAATTATAGTCCCATTTCTAGGTCTTCACATACTCAGCATCAATCTCATTTATTATGCAAAAACCGGCGCCCTGTGGACTTCTCCCTAACTGGAAAAATACCTGACTTAGAGGATAATAACAAAATGGCTTTTAGAAAATGGCTTGGAATGAAATCAAATTCAACATTGACAGGCAGGGCATAGACATAAATCAGAGTTTAGGACTTGGAAATGAAAAGCCAAGAAGCATAGGTAATGGCTCAAACATAAAACAATATTTGATTTTGCCAATGATAATTGTTGCATGCAGGCCAAAGGCATTTGGGAGTCTAATTTTTTTTTTTGAATACTTACCTGAGGATATGTTTATTGGTTTTAGAGGGAAAGGAGGAGGAGAAAAGGAGAGAGAGAAACAGCGATTGAATGCCTCCTATGCTCACCTGGACCAGGAACTGAACTGGCAACCTAGGCAGGTGCCCTGACCGGGAACTGAACCTGCAACCTTCTTGATGTAGGGGCAGATGCTCCAACCAAATGAGCCACCTATCTCAGGTCTACTATTTTGTATCAGTTTTTCTCCCTTCCACTTTAAGCAGAAGTCTTATTCTTATACTTCATTATGTCTCTGGTTAAAGTAAATGGGCAGAAAGTGCCCAAGACTTCTTCCTTAAAAGAATGAACACACAGCCAAAACCGGTTTGGCTCAGTGGATAGAGTGTCAGCCTGAAAGGTCCCAGGTTCGATTCCAGTCAAGGGCATGTACCTTGGTTGTGAGCACACCTCCAGTAGGGGGCGTGCAGGAGGCAGCTGATCGATGTTTCTAGCTCTTTATTCCTCTCCCTTCTTCTCTAAAAAAATCAATAAAATATATGTTTTAAAAAAAAAGAATGAACACACATAAGAAAAATGTGTATGTGTGTGGGGAGCAGGGGGAGGCAAAGACTGGAAATCAAATGCCAATTATCAGAAACAGACATAACAGCAAGTCACAATCTATGTGGCTCTTTGTACTTGAAACAGCACTTTTAAAGGTTTGGGGAAAATTAGTCAATAGTGTATAAAAAACAGCTTCTCCCGTTTATGAACTGCCAAGCACTAAGACAAAACTGGCCCGAAGCCACAAATATTTCCAAATTATGTTCTATTAGCAGAGTCCTTAGCTGACCCCACTAAAAGGCAACCCACAATTTCCATACTTAAAAAATGGAGAAAACCACTCCATAACTCAAGAATATTAAGCAATGATTACTTGCATAGCCTACTCTCAGGAGGGAGGAAGAGAATTAGAAAGTTAGTAATTGATATCTGATGACTTCTTTGACCTTTATTTCCAATTTTTCACTCTATTACAACCAATGATCAAAATATCTATCGCCCCTGCCTAGTCTGTTGGGGGGAAGGGGAAGGTAGTAGGGAGAGGGAGAGGTTAAAATCTAACTGTAACAAAATGTCCAAAACAAACAAAAAAACAGAAGTGGGTTGGAAAAATAGGTTAGCTCAGCTCCTCAATGATAGATGGTCATCTTTATGTTCAGTGTTTTGGAGCATGCATTATGATGGTATTAGATTTATTATAAGGCATTACAAAAATGTATGGAAATTGATCTTAGGCTGTTTGATGACCCAGATTCCTTTAGAACTCTACTGAAAGCTATAGATCTACACCCCATAAAAATAAATAGGTCCATGTGTACACAAAATATTACATGTAATCTCAGTGGTTTCAAAGATCCTGAAATCCCATTCCCAGGGGGTTTGCTGGAACCTAAATTAAGAAAACCTACACTGTGTCCTACATCACAAGGAACTTGTTTTCTCACCAGAAAATATTTGAGTCATAAACATCAGGGTAGAAGCCAGACCTCATCACAGCCTAATTAATTAAAAGCCAAGATAACTGAGGGCAGAGCTGTGAAGTAAATACATGGCAGTAAGATAAACACCACATGCTAAAGTTTTATTGAGGTCATAAACATTACATGAACATGTAACTGAATTCTGTATATGGGGCACAGTCATTCTTAGAAGATGATTCCTGCTGTAAAATAACCACATGGTATGTAAAATGCTTTTGCTTTAAACACAGTTGTGAGTCTAAAAAAATATTTTTCCATTAATAAAGGGCATTTTCAACAGTCACTAGTAAACCTTTCCTGAGAGGTGAAATTATTACCTTATTTGATTCAGATCACAATGGACTGGGAACCCATGTATTGTTATAAATAATAATCAGGCATTAAACCTTATGAGTCTCTGAGCCTCCTATTATGATAAGATTCTTAAGTTTTGCTAAACCATCATGTGAGATTGAGACTCTATTGAAATTAAATGTATTGTGACCCTTTAAAAGAGTAATTTTATTTCATTTTGGATAATTGGTGGCAACAGTTTCCAGTATACTGCACCAAATTTAGTGCCTGGCACTTACACCGAAACCTCCAGACCAATTATCTAAGCTTTGCTGTGAATTTAAACATGCTAGCTACTACTTCCAACCAAACTGTTGTTTGGAGATATAGATATATGTCCTTGTCATAAAGCAAAGCCACAAATTAAGGCCTTTAGGGAGAAAAATCACAGACTACTTGTGGAAGCCACGACTTGCCAATACTGTCACCAAGGAACGCAGAAGGCCGATGGACCTTGGGTGTTAGCAGGGCTGATGCTAAGCAGGGATTGTTAGATTGCTGTTTGTGTTGATAGTGGTGGCTCAAGGCAATTCCCTAACCTGATAATCCTTTACTTGATTACCAAACTTTACTTTTGATATGCCTGTATGCATTACTAAAGGGCAAATATATATTCAAGTAAATAAATAGCAGACCAGGACAGAAGTCCATACGTCTCTTCAAAAAAGAGGCTCTTGCCCTAACCAGTTTGGCTCAGTGGATAGAGCATCAGCCTGCAGAATGAAGGGTCCCAGGTTCAATTCGAGTCAAGGACATATACCTTGGTTATGGGCACATCCCCAGTAGGGGGTATGCAGGAGGCAGCTGATCAATTGTTTCTCTCTCACCAATGTTTCTAACTCTCTATCCCTCTCCCTCCCTCTCTGAAAAAAAATCAATAAAATGTAATTTTTTAAAAAAGAAAGAGGCTCCACCTGGCCCCCAATGCCTTCTAAATTCATTTTCATTTGTGCGTCGGCTGCTCCCTCAGATCCTGAACCCCGCTGCGAACATTGCAGCATCTACTGACAATTAGAAAAGTGTCTCTGGCCCTGTCCGTCAAGGCCATTACTAGGCCCCATCTGCAAGGCAGGCTCTGATTAGGAAATATTCCCAATCGTGTTTTTTTTAAATCTAGTATCAATGCCACACACCGGCAAACACTCCTCCACCATTAATCTTCATTCAAACCGTTGGGATGTTTATCTAGGCTTGACCCAGACCAAGCACCAGCGACAGATTAGCTAGAGAAAAACTTCTGTTTCTCACCACATGTCAAGGCAGGTAGAATACTCTGTTGAGCCCAGGAGGACATCTGGAGGCCGGTACCATAAGGTAACCACTTCATTGGAGTACGTGTGGCTAGGGACCGATTTTGCTCTTGCAAGACCTGTGGGTTACATGAAACATAAAGAAGTTTAATAGGCATTCATAGGAGAAGGGAATTTAAGTGTGAATGCTAACAGTTTTAAAAGGTCAAACATGACACTGCAATACAGAGTCACGAATTCAGTGTCAAAGTTACAAGAAAGGTTGGCTGGTTTCAAATACATGCTTGTAAATCATTTATATCCCTAATAAAACATCATGACTGTAATAAAAATCCCAGGAGAGTAAACAAATGATCCATCAATGATTAGACATTTCACAGAAGCTTAGAAATCTTCTGGACTTTCCAAAGAATGTTCCATGGAGCTCTAGTTCTGAGAGCTATAAATAATGTTATTGGAAAGGCTTCCAAGATGAAATAATTTTGAGAAAAGATGGGCTAAGAAGTTAAAGAGTATTTCATACATGAGATTTCTTAGTGCCCTTAATTGTCCTAATGTGTATTGTGAACAGACAGTATGACTGTTTTCTCAAAGAAGATTTCCCAAACTTCTTTGGGTTTCAAGTTCTGTCAAGCACTCACTAGGAAATGCTTATTCAGGAAGCTCATTTGAAAATTACCTAAATAAAAAAATTATAAAGGAATATCAAAAAATTAAAATGTTTCCTAAGAATTTTTAAAACTGGGAAAATGGTCACAATAATATGTTAAGTGATAATGCACATGCACTTTGACCTCACAACAAAGAATGACAGGAAATGCATTTTTCCAAATTTTCTACAATGACTATGATTCCTCTAAATATCACAAAATCTAGAAATTTCTTTCTTTTTTTTCCTTTTTAAATATATTTTTTATTGTTTTTTTTACAGAGAGGAAGGGAAAAGGATAGAGAGCTAGAAACATCGATCAGCTGCTTCTTGCATACCCCCTATTGGGGATGTGCCCACAACCAAAGTACATGACCTTGACTGGAATCGAACCTGGGACCTTTCAGTCCGCAGGCCAACACTCTTATCGCTGAGCCAAACCAGTTTCGGCTAGAAATTTCTTTCTTAAAAGAAAAAATAATCTATGTAATAGGGTTCTATCTGGGTATATTAATTAATGATAAGGGTAAAGCATTATTTATCACTGTGATGCTAAAAGCACATATAACATTTTAATAATATTCTAACAGAACAAATTTATTTCCTTGTTCTGCTTATTTAAATTTTTATGTAGTACTTAGAAACATGACTTTTTTTCCTGTTTATTAAACACTTGGTATTCCCTTTAGTATATTCTATGTAAACGTTAAAATTAATAGGACAGCTGGTGAAACAAAGAATTTCTAATTTATTTAACTATGCTATATGTTACAGTAACTCAATTTTTCTACAGTGGAGTTTTTCTAGTAATACAATGGCATATTACAAATTGGTTAATGTTTATAAGTATTCATACTAAAATGGACAGGTTATAAACACAAATACACACACATGTGGTCTCCAAGTTTTTTGCACATAAATAGAATAACTAGTTTTGATAACAGATTTCCAAATCAGATTTCTACTTTGATAACAGATTTCTACTTCTTTTCTTTTTCCTTTTAATTTATAGTGATTAGACATTCATATACCTTACAAAGGGATCACTCCGGTAAGTCTAGCACCCATCTGACATGATACATAGCTATTACAATATTATTGGCCATATTCCCAATGCTGTAGTTTATAGTCCCATGACTATTTTCATAGCTGGAAATTTGTACTTCTTAAGCCCTTTCACCTTTCCTACCGCAATTCAGGCAAAGCTGAACACCAGATAGGACAATCAGGGCAGTAGTGTTTCCAGAATCTAGTAACCCCATCAAAAGGGTTTAGTTCCCCAAATGGGCATGTTTCTATAATGAAACTAAAGAGCCAAGCACAAGTTCTGAAATAGGTTCTGACTCATTCCATATGCTGTTGTCAAGTCAAATGGGAAGCCAAAAACATGCAGGCTGGATTCCCTTGGCTTTTCTGAGGCCCTGTGGATAGAAAGCGAGGCCAGAGGGATAGGAGAATGAAAACATCTGAGATTTCCTTTGACAGCTCAGAAGACCAGGCTAGTTATAGAAAATTATGATATTTTCACTTTGAAAGGGAAAGCATGGCCTCAAAGTAACTTAGAAATAGTATAAATCTAAATAATTACATGTGATTTCAGGTCAATTATGTTCACTGTAACTTTAAGTTTATAAAACTGGTTAAATATATCTGGAAAATATAAATAGAAAAGGCTTTGTCTACATCTTTTTCCTCCTTACCACATGTTTAGGTCAAGGACTGCCCAAATTCCATTCACGAGGGTCACAAAACTTCCCAAATTAACAGTGAAAATGAGTTTTCCATATCTAACGCTTCAATGTGTTAAGACAGTTTCTTAAAATAATTAGTGGGTAAAGTTGACATATATTGAAGAATGTTACATTCTTCTTACTTTAATAAAATCAATGGAAATAGTTTCTTGTGGAAAGTATCCTGTATACTGATAAACAAAAGGGGTTTTCACCCTACCAGAATTTCTGTTCAGTTAAGAAGATAAATAAATCTCAAAACTTTTCAGGGAGGGAGTAAATTATTAAACGATGACTCAACAAAAGAAAAAGAAATAAAAAATATATACTTTGAAGTAGGAATTATAAAACTGGGCTTTTAATAAATATTTTGGGTAAAGACATTGCTATGTATTTATACAGTTCATGCATCAAAACACGCTTACTCATACAAAATTTATTACACTGCATCCTGCAGCTGAAGGAAAACTGTAGGACAGTATTAATTAGCACAGCATGTGTGAAAGTCTTCTCTCTCTGTTCCTTGTCAGTTGCTATGGTTACACAACAGGAAGAGAGCTACACTACCTTTGAAAAAGGATGAAGTTCATGGGTTATTATCAAAACTTCTTGCATTAATGTTTAGTGTGAATTAAAAGTTAAAAAGCCAAGTGAAATGCTAACCAGCTGAACACAGGGTACCTGCACGCTGCAGTTATGGCTGAGTGTGTACATAGGAACCGGTGCTTGTTGCCATGGGCACCGAAAATACCTTGCATAACAATTCAGAGCATCCAAGTTTAAGATGTTACTGTTTCTAACTCATCAAAGATCCTCAAGTTGAGCAAAAAAAAAAAAAAAAGAATCCTGCTATTCATGCCCTACTGCCAATTATTCAAAGATGACCTTGATACTGGCTGGCACAGCAGAATCTTAGATTTCTAGAAGAGGTCTGAAGCTTTATAGTTACCCTATTACCCAATGGAAGAGCTCCCTTTTCACATTATCTTCAAGATGGTTATCCAACATATGCTGCCACCCGGAGCCCAGTGCTACCCTCTTGCAGGGATATGAGATAAACCACTTGGTAGTGCTTCTAACAGTTGCCCTACACTGCCAGTCATTGGAGATGTTCTCCAGAACAGCGGTCGGCAACCTTTCAGACCTCACGGACCACCAGTGATCCATGGAATACCAGTTAGCAACCGCTGCTCTAGAACTTATTTTAATAACTCTCTCAGCTGCAACAGACCTCTCCTCCACCTTTATTATCTACTTCCTTGATTCCTCAGATAGGGAAGAGTTAACAGCAGTGACTTGGTCTCCCTATGGGATCTTCCTCTACTGGTATACGCTGGTTTTTTCCCTAGGGTTATATATTCAAACCAGGTAACTGTGACTAATGCCATGTCTTCACTGTTATGGATAGGTGATTTCTCAAAAGGTGGTACCTCCAGCTTCCACCTGTCCATGGGCTTCAGATCTGGGTCTGTCCCATTCATTCCTCAGCAAGGATGCCCTGCAGGAACCTCCACACAACCCCAACCCCAAGCCCCTACAGCCTTCTCTGTCAGGAATACAGGGAATATGCCCCTAGGAGTAAATGCATTTTATTTGTAAACTGTGTTAGGTTCCCCGAACAATAAAAGTTATTTTTAGCTGTATACAGATATAAGTTAGATTTTATAATTCCATGCACATCGAACTATTCCTTCGAATTCCAAGGCATCCTTTTGGCAGGTGGTAAAAATGTTTGGAAACTGTGAGTAATCTCTCAAATTCTATGAAGAAAAAAATCACTAAACCTAGGACAGCTCAAGACTGATCATGTTCACGCCTCTGCTTTGACTAAGGGATTGAAAAAGAACTGGCAACGCTGACGGGTTTCTTTCTAATTAAGTGGAATAATGGCAAAAAGCTAGATGAACTTACAAAAGTCAACGAAAATAAGATAAAAAGGAGTATCTTTCATCACTTCAGTCTGTCCAGAGAACGGGCCACTGTATTGTGCTTGTCAGTGATTTCGGTTTTTTATTAGAACCATTTCCACACCTCTCTCTCAACATACTTCATTGCCCAAACTAAACGGTCAGAAAAAGATGGTCATGTTCCCAGTTAATCATAAAAAGCAATATGTCCAGGCCAAGGGTTCCTTCCTTCACAACTTGAAGCTAAACAGACATTATTTGTGTAATAGTTCACCACCGAGCAGATGGGATGGAGAGGGAGAGACTCCTCTATCCCATGAGTCATCCCCTGGAGACGGGCAGTGAAGGCTTCTCCCTGCTTTCCCTTTCCACCTGGGAGCTGGCCAGGAGTTTCTTTTCTCAGACCCATTTCTAATGAAGCACTCTCCCTGCTACAGGATTTATAGTAAATGTCTCAGGCTATGCTAGAGCTGCTTGAAAATCTTTTATTGCTGCTCTTAGAGTATGTCAGTAAACAACCACCAAACAAAACACAAGTTTTGACTTTAACCTCTTTTCTCTGCACTCTACAAATTTTCCGGGATGATCTTATTTAATCCCGAGGCTCCAGTTACTACCTATAAGCTGGTGATCTCAAAAACTTTAACTCTAGAATTCATCTTCCTCCAAATCTTTAGGTTTCTACATAAAAAATAGCCACGTAGATTTTTTTCTACGGCTATCTCAAACATTTCTGCCGTCCCCAATTCTCCAACCAGTACCACCCTCACCAGTATTCTGTAACTCACCATTAGCCCTCACCGTCCATCCATTCACTAGAGCCAGAAGTCTCATCTCATTCCAGGTTCCTTACCCTTACAAAATTACAAAACTCAATGCATTTTGCTTTTTAAAAAAATCCCCACCCAAGGCTATGTTTAGTGAGTTGAGAGGGAGAGAGAAACATTGACCGATTGCCTCCCATATGCACTCCTACAGAATCGAACCCACAATCTTTTGGTGTACAGGTTCGCACTCTAACCAACAGAGTAACCTGGCTGGGGCCGATGGATTTTACTTTATAATTATTTTATAACTTTCTTCCTCATCCTGAAGTCCACTTATCATCCCTTACAGGACTGTTACACTAGCCTCACTTCTGTCTATGGCAAATAGTTATCAATTTCAAAATCCATTCTAGACAATAAATCACCTACCTTTATTGAAATTAATTTTATTGAAAATTAAAGTTTAAATGAAATACTCTTTAAAGTGAATATAATAGGAGACTGAAAAGCCCAAACGCCCCAGCTAAGCACCACGGAAGTTGGACATCCTCCAATGCCCTTGCCCCACATTTGCCTTCACAAGAAACAGGAAATATGGGTGTTTTAGGGACAAGTCTAGGCTTTTTTATACATTTGACTATTGAACAGCACAGGTTTGGACTGTGTTGATCCACTTATACATGGGTTTTTTTAAATAAATATTTTCTTTCCCTTAGGATTTTTTTAATAACACTTCCTTTTCTCTAGCTTATTTTGTTTTGATACAGTATATATACATACACAAGGCAGGGCTAAAGTAGGTTTACAGTTATGAGCATATAAAATAGAGTTTATTCTTATATTATTATTTATTAGTTGTTGTGTTTTCCAAATGAACAAGTGTAAACCTACTTTTTGTCCCACGACGGATGGATGGATGGATAGATAGAATCATACAATATGTGTGTTCATTGACTGTTTGTTATGGGTAAAGCTTCTGGTAAACAGTAAGATAATAGTAGCTAAGCTCTTGGGGAGTCAAAAATTGTACAGATTTTCGACTATGTGTGGGGGTTTGGTGGCCCCGACCCCCAAACTATTCAAGAGTCACCTGTACATTTAATAACATGGTGTTGTTAAAGTGGAAAACAAAGTTTTGAAAGTACAGTTAGATCTTCCTTTTCATTTGAATAAAACTTTTTTGGTTTTCTTTCTATCTAGACTTCTACTTTAACAGAATCTACTCTTACAGAATAACAAAAATCCCTTAAAAATGTTTTTATTGGCATGTCTCAGAGTTTTTCCACTGAGTAAGAGGAATTTTTGAAAATCAATTCTAATAAAATAAAATTAAGTCCAGAAGAAATGTAAACATGCTAAGATAGTATTTTATTTTGCTCTGGTTTTATTTAATTATTTTTGCATTTCTTAATATAGTATACCTAACTTCTGGCTATCCTAAAGAGCACAGTTTTATTTTTTATATCTTTCATTTTAAATAACAGAAATGATCACAACATTTTAATATAAACATTCTGAACAAAAAAATATATATTCAAATAATTAAATTTTATATATAGAAAAAATATTTTCTATTTTATATAGAAGATAAAAACAATGTACTTCTCTGGTAAACACTGTTTTAAATGAAATTAATAGATATGATGGGAAGACCAATTAGTCAAAATTTTTTGGCTGAATACCACATAAGGAACACGCTATTTTTGTCAGAGCATTACGTTACATATTGGAAGACGTGATAAGAAAAAAACTAAATTCCTAATAGTGGTTTAGACACCAGTTAGTTGTGTCTCCTTGATGAAGTGACTTAAGCTCTCTTGCTTAACAAGGCTGAGATCAAAGTCAGCAAACTATGGCCTGCAAGCCACCTACCTGTCTATGTAAATAAATTCTGCTGGAACAGAGGTACCCCCACACCTTCACATACTGTTTATGGCTGCATGTGCACTACACAGCAGAGCTGAGAAGTTAACAGGCCCATAAGACTATAACAAATAGCATCTGACCCTTTAAGGAAAAATGTGCTGACCCAAGGGTAAGATTAAAGGAGCTTCAGAGTCTATTCAACTACAGGCATATTTCATTTTATTGTACACTTCACTTCACAGCTCTTTGCAGATAGTATGTCTTTTACAAATTGAAGGTTTGTGGCAACACTATGTGGAGTATGTCTATTCACAAGATTTTTTTTCAACTGCCCTTGCTCACTTCTCGGCTCTGTGCCACATTTTGGTCATTTTCACAATACTTCCAACTTTTAGTTACTATGATATTTGTTATGGTGGGGCATGATCAGTTATTTTTTGTTACTTTTATAATTATTTGAGGACACCACAAACCTAAATCATATAAGAAGACAAAGCTAATCATATACCCAAAGTCAATGGGTAAAATGCTATTGAACTGCTTGGCATGCAACAGAGACATTGTTTGTGACAAGGAGAGTCAATCGATGCAACGGTCTTCATTGCAGTCTTATTTTAAGATGTCGCCACAGCCACCCCAACATTCAACAACCACCACCCTGACTAGTCAGGGGTCATCAACACCCAGGCAAGATCCTCCACCAGCAAAAAGATTATAACTCATTGAAGGCTCAGATAACAGCATTTTATAGCAATAAAGTATTTTTAAATTAAGGGATTTACATTGTTTTTTATATACAATGGTAGTGTTATGATTGCATACTTAGTAGACTACAGTATGATGTAAATATATCTTATTTTTTATCACTTAAAGTTTTAGGATATAAGTATTTTATTAGTATATTACAATAAATTGGATTTATAAAGAAGTTATGACTGAAATGTATATCTATAACCCATGATTCAGTTTTATATATGCCAAAAAGCCTTAATATTCTCAAAGGATAATATTTAACCATGTTAATGTGTTTTAACTCGTAACAGTACAGAATAAAATGCTTTTTATGTAGATGTAGTTTAATAAAATGCTTTTTATGTAGATGTAGTTTAATAAAATGCTTTTTATATAAATGTTATTTCAAATTCTGTTAGATGAAATAAGTCAGATAGAGAGAGACAAATACCATATGATTTCACTTATATGTGGTACCTAAAGAACAAAACAAAGGAATAAACAAAACAGAAACAGACTCATGGATGCAAAGAATTGACTGATAATTTGCTGGGGGTCAGGAAGGGGTGAAGAGATGAAGGAGCTACAAAATAACCCTGGCTGGTGTGTCTCAGTGTTTAAAGCACTCTCTCCAAAAATCAATGGGAAAAATATCCTCATCTGAGGATAACAAAAAAAACCCCACAAAAACAAAAACAAAAAGGCTACAAAATAGTCATAGGGATATAAAGTACAGTATAGGAAATATAGTTAATAATATTGTAATAACTATGTACAGTGCCAGGTGAGTACTAGAACTGCAAGGGGACCAGTTCATAAATTATATAATTGTCTAACCACTATGCTGTATACCTGAAACAAATATAAAATAATACTGAATGTGAACTGTAATTTAAAAATAAATAAATTTTTAAAAAGCAAAAGGAAAGGCTCATTCTAACATAAATGTAACTATTATATACACTTGGAAACCAAAAATTTCATGTGACTCGCTTTATGGCACTGGTCTGAAACAAAATGCAATATATCAGAGGTGTGACGGTACTAAAACTAAGTGATCCTAAGAAAATATTACTAAAAACTTGTTCATGAAATGTATGAAAATTACATATGCTCAAGCTCCTAAAAAGCCCTCTAAGTAAATAATTCCACCTCAATGATCCTATCACATCGCATCTGCATTAGCAGAAAATGCAAAATTCTTTTCAGTGGATTTTATGTGAATATATCATCATTTTCACAGTTCACTGGTTTACATTTCATTTTCTAGTTTCTGCTTCTCAGTTAATGAAACTCTGGATCATTATTCCTAGGCTAGATGACAACACAATATAGAAAATGAATTTTATAACCTGACTAAATTAGCAATTTTCACGAATGTCCATATTCAAACTGATTTGTTTCCATTTTTTTTTAATTAAAAGTAAAACATACTAAAGTCATCATAAGAATCTAAGTCCCAAATCAAAACATAAGACTCAAAACTTTTAGGCTCTTTACTCAGAGATTAATATATGCCACAAATATTACGGGTATCACTTGCATGTGTTAAAGAGAGATTATTGTAAAATCACAACTATAATTAGGTCAAATAACCTGAGAATAATTATGATTTTATGTCAGAGATATGCTTTGCACTTCATAGGAAAGAAGTCAATCTATAAAGATGAAATTATCATACATACATGACATTTGAAATGATAACACAGACTCTCATTATTATTATTATTACTTAGCTCTTAAGAGAAGAAATTAGAGTAAATGTTCTAGGAAGCTTAGGGAAAAAGCATTCCCATTTCTTTCCTGAACCACTCAATTAACTAAAAAAAAAAAAAAGTGTGTGCGTGTATGTTTGTGTTTGTGTAGAGGACAATATTCTTACTCAGTCTTACTATGATAATACTAAAATATAAAATTCGGTGGATATGCTGGTACTAATAAGAGGTAACCTGCTGAGAATTCATTGAGCAGTTATAATCTTTTAGGAACTCTAAGGGTTTTTAAATATATAACATCATTGAATCATTACAACAACCTAGAAGGTTGTATAATTATTAGGATCCCAACTGAACAGAAAGGAATCTACTTTACTCCAGATCATACAGTAACAGGTGGCTGTGTCAGTATTTGAATGCAGGCAGCCTCCCTAGAAGACTGGGAATTGGGGAGCAAGTATGTTCCTGGGCTCTAGGTAGGCAGGGCATGGACCCAGTGAACGGGGACAGTCCAGTCTAGTGAGAGGGAGTTGGATGGGGTAAGAGCAGAGAGGCAGGGGGGAAAGGAAAGAGAAGTGATAAGAAAACATAAGCTGGTTTTGTTCTCAGGGAAACTGGGGTATCCCTTTCCCCACTGAACATTGGGGGTAGGGTTCTTCTGCTATTTCGAGACAAAGGACTTTCTGAGACTTGCCTGGGCGATTTTTATTTGTGTGGCATTACATCCCTGGGTTTCCAACATTCCATGTCCCCGAGTCCAGCTGTAGTAGTTGTGTAGCTGGGGCTTCAGTACACTAAAAGCAAAGCCAGTGCCCACAGTTTCTGTTCCCTGTTACAGCCGGGCCCAGTTCAGCCTCAGGCTAGTCATGGTCCATTTGACCATTGTGTATGGGGGTCCCTATGGCTGTGTGCCAGGTGGGTGAACATAGGGGAGCCCAGCGAGAGGGGGCCCTGACACAAGAGTCCCAAGAGAACCAAGGGAATGAGCTCCTTTTCTTAGAGAATTAAATATCCCCAAATCCGAGCCCTTGCCGTGGCCATGCCCTTTCTGTTCCCAGGTGTGACTGACAGGCGAGTCTCTTTCTGACATCAACCCAATTTCATTGGGCATGCGTCTCTTCTCCTCCCTGTCCAGTCCCTTCTCCCAGGGATCTCTGGGGAGTAGACTGCTGGCTCCCTGGGGAGCGTGAAGCTTTCACTTCCTGGTGAGGCTGCCTGAATGACATGCCTATAATATTTGGTCTTCCCGTGGCTCCTTTCCAGTTCTTAATAACGAGCTAATTACAACAGCATCCGTTTTGCTGGAAGGAGGTTCCAAAAATAGAACTAAACCCGAAATTGATGTTGTCCAAAAAGCCTCACAAAAGAGTCAGACAAAAACCCTGACTGGAACCTCCCCTTGGGTCTGCTTGCTGAAATGAGAACAGTGCGTATCTACTGCTTTCTTTGTTCCAAAGTGGGAATTAGCGGAGGGCAGCAATAGCTCCAAAGATGGAGCAGTTACCAGAATGCTGTGATAGGCTGGAGAATAACAGCTAGACATATAAAAATAATAATAATAATGACTGTGGCTTGGAAAGGAGGCCTATTTATCTTACAGGACCCTGGGGTCCTTACACCCCTGGTTATCCCCACCCCCACCCGCTCAGAAACATCAACCATGGGTGTGGTTAAAGCTAATCAGAAGCATCTGTAATAATAACCCATAAAGTAAAAGTTCTGAGGTGTCCTTTTCTGAAGTGAATTTTTAAAATTATTTCATGAGATGAAACCAGGCAGTTACTTTCAAAATGAACTGAGAGGTTTTTATGTTTCTTTCCAACAGTAAATGTCCAACTGCATCAGTTCAAATTAATGAGGCAATTTTTGAGCCAATTCAAGGCAAAGGAGGTTTGAGTCATACTGCATCATTACATTTTTTTTGTTTTATGATGTCTGCCCAATTTTTCTGAACTATTTTCTCTCGTGCTTTTCGTTTTGCCTTTTACCATACTAGTTGAGCCCAGGTCCAGAACACTGCACTCATTACTGGGCTCCAGACATTATAATCAAGAGAACACACCTACTAAAAGATATGCATGTTGATTTTGATAATTTATGAAAAGTGACAGTGACAATCTTGGATGCCCCTGCTGGAAGTGGGCATCAGAAATTTAGTAAATAAACTTCAGACACAGCTGGTTTGGCTCTGAATAGAGCGTCGGCCTGTGGACTGAAGGGTCCAGGGTTCGAATCTGGTCAAGGGCATCTACCTCAGTTGCAGGCTCCCAGCCCTGGTCTGGAACATGCAGGAGGCAAACAATCAATATGTCTCTCTCACAACAGTGTTTCTATATCTCCCTCTTCCTTCCACTCTCTCTAAAAATTGATAAAAAATTATCCTTGGGTGAGGATTATAAAAGATAAATAAATAAGCAAATAAGTAAGTAAATACATAAGTAAACTCTAAATCTCCAAAAAGACTTATAAAGAGCATCTGGGGGATATTTTCAAAGATACTTTAATTCCTAAAAATAAATATATGTCATGATCACTGCAGAGACCCATCACAGAGCTTTTGTGCCAGAAGAGATCTAAGACAGTCCTTGCGATATCTATGAGAAGGAAACTGAGGTCCACAGGTGGATCCACTCTGCCCCCAAGGCTTCAAATCTATTCCCTTTTCCTGTCCTGCCTGCCACTGTCACAGGAGGCCCGGAAACATATTCTTCTGGGCCTTGAACCTTAGAAAGAGCTCCCCCTGGCCTCCCAGATGCTATGCCTGCCCTTCTGTCCCTTTTGCACAGTCTGAGGAGGAGAGAGGTCTGCATAGTGTGAGACAGTGTCAGGCAGGATCAGGCCGGACCACCACTTACATATAAGCTGACCTTAATGAGCCTGTAACTACAGAGTCCTTGCTCCTGGCCTCACACTGGGCCTGGGCAGTGGGAGGCACAGGGACCCAAGATCACAGGGAAAGGAACAAAGGAGGGTGGGTACTTGTTCCCTGGCTCCTCCCAGCTGGACAGGAAATGGCAGTGGCTAAGTCCTCCCTCACAAGGCTACTGCTCTGACTCAGTGGGCTGCAACATTATCTTCTCTCTTCATCCAGCAGTGGGGGAGTGGGAAAAGCTCCCCACGACTGCCAACCTGAAAGGGGTTTCCCTTCTTCAACCCTGGCCCCCGTTTCATCAATAGTCCCTTCAGCACATTCTCCTCGGCCACCCCATGTGCCTTGCCCTTGACTTCCTTCGGGGAACCCTGAGACAAGCACTACCCTTGAGTCAAAGGGTGTTAGTGTGAGCTGAGTGAGAAATACATGGAAAAGGCTTCACTGTGCACTTGGCCTACAGAAACACCAAAACTCCTCTGCTGAAGAGCTTCATGGATCCTTCATCCTAAACGCCAAGGTATAAACCCTGTGCTATTACTTCTTATTCCTTTCTATGTTCTAGCCAACTGTTAGCAGCCCATCATATCACCTGCAATTATCTGCTTGCATGTCCGTTTCTTTGCACAGTATGGTCTTAGATCTTGGCAGGGCTTACTCAGCTGTGGTCTCCCATATGTCCTTCAAAACTCTACTCTGACTTGCCTTCTCCTCTTTGGCCCAGGCAATGAGTCTTCCTCTAGTCTCTGATTGCAGCTCTGAGCATCATTCACTCCCATGGCAGCACCCACCAGCCCAACACAAGACTGCAGTTTCCCTGCCAGGAGACCATGTGGTTCACTGCCTTTGTGTCTCCAGTTCCTGGCCTGGTGTCGGGCCCACAGGGAGCCTGTTGCTGGCCTGAAATCTGCAGTAAGAACAGCCACCTATCATAAACCCTGAGACAGCGTTCCCGTAGCAGGTGGTGTGTGTGCGCTGCTCTGGCCAATGGGGAGGAAACTCAGCCCAACTTCACCAGAGTATAGCGGTACCTCGAGATATGAGTTTAATTCGTTCCGTAACCTTAAGGTGTGGGAAACTATCAGGCGTTCAAGTCGAGGTAAACTGGTGGGTCATGTGCAGCTGGTAAACTGGTGGGTCGTGTGCAGCCGGCCGATCCACGCAATTACTTCTATCTCAAATGTTGCTCATATTTCAAAGCAAAAATCGCTCACTCCACGGCTCATATCTCAAAAACCTTGTATGTTAGGACACTCGTATCTCGAGGTACCACTGTATCTCTGCTTTCACCTCTTTTACACCTTGGGACTTTGTGGCAGTTTTCACTAAAAAATCTGGATTTTTTTAAATGTTTAAATTCCAAATGTGAGTAAAACTGAATCACATAAAAATTCATGGTCCAAATCCTTTCTAAGAGGGTATATGCTAATTGACTGTCACGCCATCTCAAAGATGGTGGCACCCACAGCCAATAAGGAGGAAATATGCTAGTTGATTACCATGCCCTCAAAGATTGTGGGGCCCACAGCCACAAGATAGCGGCACCTAATCCCCTCAGCCCCCCAGCCACCCACGGCCAGCCCGAGGGACAACCAAACGACTGAACAAGGAGGCTGTGTGGGGCAACCGGGCTGGCAGGAGGGTTAGTGAGGGATGACAAGGCCAGCAGGGAGGGCTATTGAGGGGCGACCAGACCAGCAAGGGAGGGTTGTTGGGGGTGACCAGGCCATCAGGGGGGATAGTTGGAGGCAACCTGGCCAGCAGGGGAGGGCAGTTAAGGGTGACCAGGCCAGTTGGGGTGGGGAACAGTTAAGGGTGACCTGGCCAG